>JANHGN010014554.1:110828-121686 GCA_024605025.1 Megaceryle maxima | reverse complement strand
AGAGAGCTCAGCAGCTGGCAAGGGGCAGCATCAGGAGTAGACTAGGTCCAAATAAAATATAATAAACAAACGGGGGGGGGGATTTAAGGGGGGGGGGGAAGTTGTCTACATTAACTTTTTGGTTAGTATCTCAATGACTCTCGAGCCGCAGTGCTGCGGCACAGGGAGCTGATTCGGGGGAGACGGCAATCACTGTCTTCCCCCCTAAAATATACACGTTTAGGATGGGAAATTGTGTTTTTCTGTGTCATGGGAAGGGAAATTTCTTTTAAGCAATCTCCCAGCGGTGGTTGGTCCTCCGGTCCGGCTGACCGGGATCCGCTCCTGCAGCCGCGCTCCGCTCGCTGCCTTCCCGACTGCGCTTCCTCAATAAACCCGCCCCGGGGTGATGCTTCCCCGCCCGGAGAAATGTCCTGCTAATGTCTAAGATCGGGAGTCCCACAAGTGATAGTGTAAGGAGCGACGGCTGTTTAGAAGACTTCCCTCTTCCTCAGCTCCGTTTCCTTCAGGATATCGAGAAAACCACGTCCGACCCGCAGTGAAAAGCAGGTCGGAGGCGGCTGCTGACGGAAAAGAAAAACAACAAAAAAACCCAAACCAACAAACCACCACCACAAAAACAATAATAATAAATAATAATAATAATAAAAAAAAACCGCAACGGAAAGCGAATTGCAATTACATTGGAATTGCAATTTTCAGTCGCTTTTCGGATTTTTTTTCGCCCTTCGCCAGCCTCTGCAGGGTAGCTCCCCCGGTATGGAATGAGGGGGTCTCTGGGAAGCGTGTCCGCAGCCACGACCCCTGCCCACCCCCCGGGAAACACGGCGGGACGGCCACAGCCAGCTCTTACCCACACCGAAAATCGTGGCCAGTCCCTGCAGCCGGGGATGTTTTTTTTAACCGAAAGCAAAGTGAGGGTAAGGGGGGGGCTTACTGGCCCTGCACACCCACTTCTCCCCGCTCCACCGCCGCTCGCCCTTTCTGACAGCGCTGCCCTTGGAAAATTACACGCGGCGCTCGGAAAATGCCGCGCAAGCCGGCGCCCGTCCTCGCTGCCCTCCGGCCGCGGGACTGTTGTTTTACGGCTACTTGTGTTCCCAAACAGGGATCCGTAAGGATGGGGGATTCAGAAACAGCTCTACGCCCTGCCTTGACCTGCCCGCCTGGCCTGAACCAGGACCGCATCGGGAGAACCGGAGCTCGGGGAAGAGGGGACCGGCGGCTCCACTTTGCGGCCGCGCACGCACCCTCGGGCTGTTTGCGAGCCGCGACGCGCCGGGCACGTCGTCGGACAATCGTCCGGTCCGCATCAGATCCCCGACCCAGCTTCCCGGTGTCCCACAAACTACGGCGCTGGTCCCAACTCCGATGGGCCGGACAGTGGGACGGGGGGGCGCACGGCTGGCTGGGCCTCGCCCCGTCCAGCAAAGCCCCTTGCTCAGCCCCCCTCAGCAAGCAACCGAAGAGCGGCTCAGCCTTGCGGCCCGATCCTGCCCGCACCGGGCCCCCGGGCTGCTCTCCTTTGGGTGACCCGAAGGGAGACGGAGCGGCCCAGCGCGGGACCCGACGAGCGCGACGTGGTGGCAAAGGGCAGCTCGCCGCTCCCCCTTTCCCGAGCCACGGCTGGGGCAAAACAAGCGTCTTCGCACGCTGTCGGGTGCCGGCCCCACTGAGCGCACGGGGCACGGCGAGTAAAGCCGGTTTAGGGAGCGGGTAAAGCCATCCCAGAGACCGGCCGACGGGTCCTCCGGCCGCTTCCCCGCGGGAGCCCCCTCGGGGCCAGCAGCGACCGCCGCGGCTCCCCTGGTCCCTCCGCTCCGTCCTGGGAGTGCGGCACGCGTGGAGCGGTCGCAGCGGCCCCTAGCACCGCAGAGGGATGGAAGGGAGAGGGGCGCGTCCCCGTACTTACTGTCCTGCTGCGGGGTGTCGCTGCCGCTGGTCAGCCCGGGGGACTCCAACAAGCTCCGGCCGGGCTCTCCGCCGCCCTCGTCTGCCTGGGCGGCCACCATGTCGCCCGCCTCCTCCAGGTCCAGCAGGTGACTCACGGAGAAGTTCTTCTTGGCTTGTAAATTGTCCAGGCCGGCGGGGCCGTCGAGGCGGGCGGGCAACAGGGCCTGCCTCTCCATGGCGTGGGCATAGCTGGACGCCATGGCGTCGAGCGGGGCTTTTCTGCCCTCGCCCCCGCCGGGCGCCCACCGCCCCCGCTCCCCCCACAGCCGCCGGCCTTTCCAGGGGGGATGCGCAACGACCGAACTGGGGCGGGGGGGGGAGGGGGGGGGGCGGGGAACGGTACGGGACCCGACGGCGGCGGGAAAGGAAGCCCGAAGGAGAGAGGGCAGCGCTGGGCTTAAAACATGCCGGAGGGGAGAGGCTCGAGGCGCCGGGTCGCGGGGATCTGCCGCCGGCCGGGAGGCGCAGGGTGGCTGTGGGGCCGCTGGGGCGGGTGCGCCCCGTCCCTCCGCCTCCGCTGCCGGCGGCTCCCCCCCTCTCCCTCCCTCCGCCCCTGCGCTGCCCTTCTCTCCTCTCCCCTCCCCTCCCCTCCGCACTTCAAACAGCGGGGGCGGCTCCGTGGCGCTCCGGCCGCGCCGGGCACCCGGGGGAGGGCGGCCCGCGGGGCCCCGCCGGGACGTGGCACCGGCGCGGCTCCCTCTCTTCCCCCGGGACGGGGGTGGGCAGCGCCGGCCCCGCCGTGCTCATTAGCTCCTCGTGGGGGGTGGCTGGGGAGTCCCCGGCTAGAGTGTGAGAGGGGCGCAAAGGGAATGGAGGGGGGATATGTGTCCCCCTTGTCACTCGGAGCTGCACCTGGAGGGCACGGTAGGAGCGGCCCTGGGGAGGGCTCCCGGGGAACAGAAGAGAAATAGCGAAAATGAGAAGTGCAGATTAAAAGGTGTCAAAGACAAATGGAAGAGAAAGTGTCAACAGGAGAGAGAAAAGAGAGAAGACAGCAAAAGAGGAAGAAAAAGTGCAACAGAGAACTAAGGCAAGACAGATCAGAAGGAGAGCAAAAGTAAAGGGAGGGGGAAAAGGCCAAAAAGAGAAACTGCAAAGAGAAAAAGATTGGAGGAGGAGGACAGAAACGCAGAGCTCCTCAGGCCAGTAAAGGGGTCCAGCAGTTTGGCCTGGTCTGGCTGGCCCCCGTAGCCAAGGACAGGTAGAGATGCAGGGAGGTACCCACGGACAGGACCCCAGGGCAGGGTCCTGTGGGCCAGGAAAGGCCGCTGCTGCATCCCGGTGGCTGGAGCCTGGGCTCTGAGCTGCCACAGCCAGCCCAGAATTTCCATCCCCCCCGATCTAGGGAAAGAACATTTGATGCCATCAAAGGGCTCCAGATTGAAAACAGATGTGCTTCCCCGAGCCTCTCCATGCATTTAATTAAGGCACAGGCATGGAGGAGACATTTTCATCATTAGTTTGCTTTTGGGATACCTCCCCCCCCAGCCACCTCTGATCCCAGTTTACCCTTTGCAGTCTCAAAGACCCAAATGAGCATGGCAGGGCTGCAGGTCTCTGCTGTCCCCGGCGTGGGGGTGAGCAAAACTGGTGGGCACAGGCTGGAAAGGCCAGAAAAAGACCTGGAGCAGGACTGTGTGTGCATACAGAAATACGTGGGTGTATATACACCCAAAGTGCTGTGTGTGCATCTATGTACACTGCAGCGTGTGCCTCATTGCATACTGGTGTAGTCCTTTTTCCACATAAGTGTGATGTCCTGCAGTATGTACCTATGTGTGGGACAGGGAAGGAGGTGGGTCTCCACATGGGTGTGCACGGCTGTATCTGTCTGGCTTTTGTACACTGGCATCTTGTACCTCAGCTCTCAGGGTCTCCAGGTTTAGGCATAGCAAGGTGAGCATGTGTACGTACTTCCATGCTCTGAATAAGTTATCTGTACACATCCCTGGGGGCTGCACAGCACATGAAACACACTTTTCTCCAACGTTCCCAGGTATTTGGCTGCCTTCTTTCTTGGTGAGCTGGGTTTTACCCTCTTTCGCCCTGTTCTCCTTCAAATGTATGCTGCAACCCACCAGCTTTCTGAGTGGGAGCTGCAGTCCCAGCCATAAACATGCCTTTCCACTGGTGGTAAGGTCTGGTCTCAGCTCCAGGCAACCTCTGCCATGGGGGTGACAGGAGAAGCTACAGAAACCTGTTCAAGAGCTCTCTGTGCCACCCTCACTGATAACTTCACTGACATCCCTGGTAAGAAGTATTTCTCCTTAGATCTCCCCATGTCTAAGGCCATCCTTCAGACAATGCTCCCTCCCAGCCCTGGGGTTTGGGAATGCAGCCCAGCAGCAGCAGATGTCCTGGAAAGATGGGGGTGAAAGCAGGTTGATGCTGTGGGTGACCACATCAACGTGTGTGTATCAGCTACAAATGAAGAGTCTCACCTGCAAGGCAATAAAGGGGCAACACACCTGGATTTCTCTGACCGTGTGAGAGAACTCTGCTGAGGGACAAGATGAAACCAAGGAAGTAAGTCACATGAGAAGAAACTGATGGACCAAAGTGACCCACAAAGGTCATGAGCCAAAGATAAACAGAAAAGAATCAGAAAGATGAGGTGAGGGAGGGGATAAATAGCATGCTCTCTGAGCTCCTGGATGAGCAAGTCACAGGGTCCAAGGGTCCTTCATAGCTGCAGATCTCAGCCTGCCACTGAAAGAGTAGAACTATTTTTACAGGACAAGCATGAAGCATCCCTTCATTAGCTGCTTCTTTTAACTTGATTCAAAGTTAGACATCTTCAGGTTAGAGTACAGGCAGATATTATCATCTTACCTGAATGCTCAAGGGTATTACCTTCTAGTTTTCATCTTCTCCCCCTCCAGCCAACAGCAGCAAAGGCAGAAGAGGATGGTGCATTTGCCACTCATCTCAGACACATCAGTTTCTTTCCAGCCCACACACTCACTATAGGGCCTCCAGGAGTTTCTGCACAATAAATAGCCATAGGATGGGAATGGGCCACACCATGGCCTGCTGTAATCCAGAGATCTCAACACACTTTCCTCTGTTTCAGGTGGGGAAACTGATGCAAAGGCAGCTTGTTCTCAGCATCAAATCCAAAGCAGAGGTGGTAGGATACCCCAGTTCTCATGACCCTGAGTCTGGGAAGGGCTCCCATGCCACGGATGGCCCACATCAGAAAATGCACATACCATTTCAACATCTCACAGGCCATCAAGTAGTTAGACATCCATTTCCCACCATACCACTGGCCTGGTGTCAGTCTGAACCAGTAGCTCCTGTTCCCCCATTCTCCCATCCCATCTTTCCTCTCCAACAGGCACCTGCCTGACAGGTGCTCTCAACCCCATTCCTCCACCTTCCCAGGTTGTCCAGTGAATCACTGTCTCCTGCTTGCACTCCCAGCAAGGCAGAGACCTGTGAGCCTCTGCTGCCAGGTGAGGAGAAAGCTCAAAGGTCCTGAAATAGCCAGAAACCTGCTAGGTAAAACACCCACAGCTGAAAGGCCAAGCCTCACACTGCAGGCAGCAGCCAGACCCTCATGTGGCCTTTCCTGCTCCTAAAAGTGGTTTATCTTTTTGAAGGACATCAGTGAGACTCATCAACTGGAGCCTGCTTTGAAACCTATCCCCTCCACTGTGACCACATCTGATGCTCAGAGAAGGCAGAAACCACAAATTCTCCCATTCTCCCTCCCCCAGCTGCATATCAAGAAGGGGAAAACCAAAAATCTGCACCTCTGGAGATGCCCAGCCCTTTTGCTTCTGCTTTCTTTTCTCATAGAAAAGTACAAACTCAATCTGCAGCATCAGTGAGAAAGCCTCTAACTTAAGTATTTGCTTTGATTCCTGAAATTTCCCATGAAATCCAGCACTGGCAGCTCCTGTGGTTCTCAGCTCCAATATACAGGCTACCCAAGTATGCTATAAGCCCTCAGAAATGTTACTCTCACCTTAACATCCATCTGAACAGAGGATTCCTCAGTCTTGGTGCCTCAAACAGGACAACCTTCCCAAGGGTCTTGCAGCCAACAAGAAATACTGAGAGCAGATGAGCAGCTGGGCAGCAGTAACATCCTCAGGGCAGCTCATACCCCTTGTAGTTGGCATCTGTGGGATACAGGAAGGTACCAAGCACTGAAAAAAGCTAAACCTTAGCCTACTTTGCTCCCACATTCAGCTCTTCTGCACTGACCACCACACCACATGCTTCTCCCAGCACAGACTACCCACTTGTTTCAGCTGCCCTAAATATCTTCCCTTCTAGATAAGTTTAAAAAAAAAAAAAATCAACAAACTCATCAGGCAGAAGAACCTGTGGAGGCTATGACAGACAGGTGTGGATTCTCAGCTGTCTAATAAAATCATGACACTCAGATGAAGCATTTTGTTCAGTGAGGGAAAGTAGTTTGTGTCTCTCTTCCCTACTTTATTTTCATGAAACCTGCCAGCAGATAATGTCTTAGAGCCCTTTTTGGATCTGCCAAACTTGTTTCACCCTAGCAATTAAAAAATAATACTGCAGGAGGGCAGCAGGGAGAAGGAGGGACTAACGGCCGGTACCATTGCACGAGCTCATGCCTTTAGGAAACCCGACCAAAATGTGCACGCAGTTAATTACTGCTCTGTGCCTCTTAGCCTTAACTGTGCAAGGTGCACAGCTACACCAAGACATGCTGAGTGCCCTCCAGCACTGCTCCCCTGAGGACCTTGGTAGGGTGTGAGCAGTTTAGACAGGTGATTCAGAGAAACAGGAGGGCAAAAATGATGTTTACTCCTCTCCTAGGCCCCTAGCAGCAGCTACTTTGGAGAGGAGGTGCTCAGAGATAGACCCCAAAACATCAGCCACAGCTCCGTAGGAGTTGATGAGAGAGACTGAATTAGAACATCTCTCCACTGCTGGCTGCTTCTCAGGCTGCATCCATACTGTCCCGGTCCTTGCCCAGCCCAGAAATATCTCCTCTGCTGCCTCTGTTGCTGGTGCTCAGGTGCTGGGGAGCCAAACCAAAAATCTTCTGCCCTGTAAAGTTTCCCCCCCATCACCCTGTCATATCGATTCACTGAAATGTCTGTTTCAAAGCTCTTTGCACTTGCTCTGCCCAGGGCTCGATGAGAACTACTCTGAGCTGGAGACAGAGAGCACCTGCAGGCACATGTGTATGCATATAGGTGTATCCCCTTACACATGTGTGTGAGCGTTGAGGGGTTGTGCACATTCAGGTCTGGAGCCAGAGCTCTCCCCCACGAACTCCTGCTGTACACTTGGGCCAAACTTCCCTCTTTTTTTCCTTTCTTCCCTGCATAGAGGTATGTTATTAGATCTGTGGGGATCAGGTAGTCTACAGTCATTTCAAGCTGTAAACTCAACATCAGGGTTTCTTTTAATCCCAAACATCTTGATATCATCTGGAAATGCCATGAGCAGTTTATAATTAGAGTTTAGCATGCAGATTAATACCAGCAGCTCCAGGGTGAACAGACCATCAGAGTCTAATCAAAGCTTAAATGGGGCAGCAATTTAAAACTGAGATTTATTATTCCTCTGCATAATATTTTTTGAACCAGGGACTGAGTTCACATCACACACAATCATTCCTGGAAGTGCTATCACATCTCCAGTCAGAGTGAGGTGGCTTGTAACTGGTTCTTGGGGGTGGTAAATATGAGGCTTAGGGAACTTATTTAGAAATATCACAGCATTGACACTGTACAAGATTTAGAACTCGAGACAGGAGAGCACTTGCACACATGCACAATGCATGAGACTCTAGCCCCGTGTGGATGGTGGGGCATGGATATGCACTTACAGGGTTTTTTGCCAGTTACCAGTTGTAATAAGAGATGCGATCCCAGCACACCAGGTAAGGAGTTTTCTGTTTACCACCTTCTCTGGATGTGTGGGTGGGGGTGAGGAAGGATGTGAAGGTATGTGGTACCCAAGGTGGGAATAAAGTCACCTAACAGCCAACAGAACCATCACAGCAACTGGCACCACATACCAGGCTTGATGGCATGGTCAGCTAAGGATTGGGGAGGGAGTCCTGGGCCAAATGCAGCCAGGGAAATCTCCTCCTGAATTATACTTCTGTCAGGTCCTGTCTGGATGTCCCCTGGGAGTACCCTCAGTTTTCAGAGTTTTGATTTTCAAGACAGGGGCAGCTAGGCTGGCTGTGCAGCACCTGGGTTGTAGTTTTCACTGGGAAGGCTCCTATCTTTTTGACCAGACTTCCCGCCATGAAGTTAGGGCTGGACCTCTTCCCTTCCCTTGTCATTTATAAAACCCAAGTGGAGGAGGGGGCTGGGAGAGTGGAAATTCCTTCATCAGTTTGTCTCTGCAAGTCCCAGTTTTTAGATTTCAAGACAGTTTCAACAGTTGCCACTTAGCTTTCAACAGAGATGACAAGCACATTCACCAGCTGACAATGGCCAAGAACTGGTTTCTTATTTTCTTCTTCTATAAGCTTTCCACAAAGAGGAAGAGGGGCTATGAAGCAGGGAACGTCCTCATCTCCAGCTTGAATGGTCTGTGGATCTGAACTAGAGTTCAGGTATCTGCTTCCCTGGCTTTGCTCTTGCTAGGGATGCGCAAGTGGCTGTCAGCTCTGCTGTCATCTCTGCCTCTGGCCCCAGAGGCTGCCTCTGTGGAAGGTGTGTGTCAGCACTGCCCTGACATGATCCCAAGAATCAGCACTGTGTCTGAGATGGAGGGAGCAGATGACACATCATGGCCTCTCAAGACAAACTAAGATATGGGGTTGTGGATTCTACCAGCAAACTGCAGCAGTATCAGCACAAACATCTCCCCATCATGGATTTGCTCCAGTGGCCAAAAACCACGTGAGCACAGGGTGACAGGACACAGTCCTGCAGATGGATGGTGCCTGTCTCCATCACACTGAACCTGCTCTATCCTCTTCAAGGATTTTAGTGGGGTTACCTGCCGCAGGAGCTGGGACTCTGCCTAGTTAGGAAACCAGGGTTTGGGCCTTTCAGGTTGTCAATTTGCCTACCATGGCTACCTGTGGGCACTGAGACGGCCACCAGGAACCCCCTGGGGGCTGTCTAAACAGAGCCAGCCAAGCTAAATTAGGGCTAAGCCGTGTGTTCTCAGGGGCTCAGATCTGAGCTGGCTCCAAAGCTGGCTGCATAAGGACCTGTGGGTTTGGATAAGCCAACCGTTTAACCGGGGTTTTATTACCAGGCAGGGGAACAAAAGCACTCAGAGGTCACCTGAGAACTTTAATCAGCACCGAGGGTCACTGGATAGCAGGCTAGGTGGGAGGAGGGCAGGGCCCAGGGCACGCAAATAAATAAATAGACGTATTGAAACCACATCCATTCCTCCAAATTATCTCCTCTCTCTCTCTGCCTCTCCATGCACATTATAACGATCTCTGCTTTTTACAATCAGATGTTCAAATGGCCCTAATTTCCCCAGCAGAAACTCCAAGATCTCCTGCAAATTTAGCTGAGAATTTTATTCACAATGTTTGTTTTTTTGGTTTTTGTGGTTTTTTGGGTTTTTTGTTTTGTTTTGGTGGTTTGGTGGGTTTTTTTGTTGTGTTTTTTTTTTGTTTGTTTGTTTTTGGTTTGTGGTTTTGTTGTTTGTTTGTTTTGTTTGGTGGGGTTCTGTTTTGGTTTTGTTTTGTTTGTTTGTTTGTTTGCTTTTGTTTTTAAATCACTCACTGCTGGAGATGAAAGTTCAGTCTGCTGAATTGCTCTTGAGCTGGATATCAGATATCCCTAACCCTGGAGAGAGAAAGCATCCCACCAGTTTCTCTCCCCTGCAGGAAAGGAAGAAAAAAAAAAAAGAAAAAACTTCCATAATCAGAGTCTGAGCAGACAAATTGGCACCACTATTTTTGTCTTTTCTCCCTCCACGCCCCTTTCTGGAAGAGGACTAACCCTTCAGAGCACAGTCACAACTCACAAATATTTGTGGGTATTACATTGCAAGAGGGAAAAAAAAATCCAAAGGAAGGTAACTGTTAAAAGCTTCGTCCCACTCCCATGGAAAGCAGCTTTATGCACATCCATAAATCTCCTTTGTAAGTGGTCATTAAAATTGCGTCTTGTTTAATTTATTTTTTTTTAATCTCATTTAAACACTTTTTCTCATCTTGCAAACAAATGATGTCATTGGCAAGCCCAGTAATGAACTGAAAAATGTCAACTTTCTAATGTTTTGGGGGCTCTCTCAAAAAGCAAACATTTCAATACCGTTCTGCTAATCCAGCCAAATACTTAAGCATGTGCTTAACAACCAAGGTGTATTTAATTGCCTTGCTCTGATGGGGACATCTGTCCACACTCATCTTCATGCACGAAGGATGAACTTAAACTGAGGAAAGTGTTTAAACTCTTGCAGGATGAGGTTACCTGGGCCTGGCTGCTGAGCTGTTGAACTACTCATTGCACAGGCAACACAACATGATGTGGGTGCCCTGACCCACTCGCTGATGGTCACCAGTCGTCCCTCTCCTTCTGCGATCTTGAGACTCCTGTCCTCAGGGTTTTCTGCATTGCTGCTTTCTAACAGTGAAGCTCACCTCTTCTTTTTGCCCACTGTTCAAAGGACAAGGCTTTCTACAGATGCCACAAAGCACAATCATCACTAACCTGCACGGGCCTTTGCTTCACAGATATGCCTTTGACACCTAAAACGCCGTTTGGTTGAAAAGCTCCTTGACAGATACTTGTGTTGTTTGGTTTGGGCGTGTGGCTGGGGTTTTTAGGTTTGTTGCTTTTTTTTGTTTGTTTTGGTTTGGGGTTTTTTTTTTGGTTTTTTTTTTTTTTTTTTGTTTTTTTTTTTTTTTTGAGGGGTTTTTATTGAGTGGAGACAAAAACAAATAAACGGGTGGTCAAATGGGTGAAAAAAAAAATAA
>JANHGN010014554.1:0-110818 GCA_024605025.1 Megaceryle maxima | reverse complement strand
GAAGCTGTTTTAATGAAGTGGAAGCAAAACCAAATAACAGGCTGCTCAAATGGTGAAAAATAAATGCAAAACTTGAAAACGAATAATTGGCATGGTTTTAATTAAGAAGCGGTTAACTGTTTTGGGGTGAAGAGCATGAGTTTGGGTTGACACTGTCTGAACCCTGGAAAGAGCACGTTAAGCTGTTCACCATGCTGTGGGTTAACAAAATGGGAAATAAATACATCCCAGCCACTTGGAAAACTAAACCATCTTTAGGGCTCAGCTGTAAACTTTCTTCAGCAATTTATTAGAGTTCCAGAAAACACTTGTTGAGTAGCCTTGGCCTGTAATAAATATCAGTCCTTGTTTGTTTGTTTTTGTAATGGGAACAAAACCACATCTTTTTCTTTCTAAAGTGGATAATTTAATTACATGGCAAGAACACATTCATTGTCCAGAATACCCAGAGAAGATTGCCACAGAATTCAATGGAGAGAGGAGAGGAACAGAGCCAGCTGATACCCAGAATCAGCTTCAGGGAAGATTTCTTTGTTGGCATGTTCACTTAGGCTGCAGATAATTGTAGCACTGGGATTGTTGTTACAAAGAGGAGGCGGAGACAGGCGCCTCTGCATAAGGCAGTTCTTACCCCAAAGAATGTGAAGCATCAGAGGGACAAGGCAGATATGAACAAAAGTGAACAAGGGACAGTGTCCAGGTGACACAGCAGGTCCAAGATGGCAGAAGGAGATGAGTTCCAGCCCTCTATTCTCAGCCTGCTGTGTTTTCCTCCAGAAAATGCAAACCCCAGATTTCTGCCTCTGCAGCCAGCAAGGAGCCTGTTGCATCCGTGTGTCAGCCCCACTCCAGGAGTCCTGTTCAGCTGCTTGCTGACACGTTCTGCGTGCCTGGTAGGGGCCTCTTTCGGACCAGTTCCAGTAAAATGGGTGTTGTTTGAAGGCAGAAAACCACTTCTGTCTTGCATCTCATATCTGATCTCATGCTCACTCTCAAACATCGCTGCAGTCCGAAAATATAAAAGTTTTCTTCTAGAGGCTGAAATGCTTCAACATTTCTTGCTCTGTAGCCTGTCAGCCCTTCTGTGGGGACTTGTCCTGGCCTCAGTGGTAGAGGGCAGATAGTGGCGATGATCACAGGTATGTCTGGAAGTGATACCCCATAAGAACAGGGAGTGTTTGTGAGCATCCATCCCCTTCTGTTCCCCCTTCTGTTCCCAGTTTTGGGAGCCTGCCTTGAAGAAAGAGAAACACAAGCTGATCCTTTAAAAACAGTCCTTGGTTGGTTTGGTTCACCCACCCTCTGCAGGCAGCCTGGCTCTGAGATAGCTGATGGGGGGTACTACCAGATAAGCAATTAACCAGCGTGCTTTCCCAGGGACAGCCCAGCAATTATGGTCAGCAATAAAGAAATCTGACGGTTGTCAAAACACAGACCCTCATTCCTCCAAGCTCTTCTTGAGGGGCACAATTAGTGTGCTGATGTGATTAAAGCCACATTCGGTTCTGCGACGGGAGAGACAGATGCACCCAGATAACTCCTCCAAAGCCAGCTGCTTGAAACCGAGGCGTTGGTTACCTGATTTGTAGCCAATCAAGTAGAAATCAACCATTCCTGTCCACATAGCTACACCATGCCATTAAACAGCCAAACACTCTTCTCTTACATGTCTTTGAGGGAGATGAAATCCATATGGCCCAGAGAGTGAGCACAGGCTAGGGATGGAAGGAAGGACAGAAACAGCATTTCTTCAGGACAGAAGACAATGGAAATGTTTCCACTGATTCCAATAGGTTCTGAATTGGCGGCTGCAACCAATTTTCCTCCTAAATGGACTTCCATATGTCTAAAAAAGTCTCACAAGTGCTGGAATTTGTTATAGAACAAACCTGTACTTTATTACTCTGCTCCCCGACTCTGAGTGTTTCTCCCTTTAAATTCCTTGGTCAGCCATTTCTGGGCTTTGGGGTTCTCTTTTGAGAAATGCATTCACTTCTAAAGCAAACATTTTCCATGAAGCAGGGAAAAGCCTCCCCCCTCAGTCTCCAGACTTCACTTCACTTTGCAGGGAACTTGTGTCTTTAGCTTCATCAGAAAAATAAGTGCTTCTATGTGCAAAGGAAAGCACAGGAAGGAAATCAAGTTCACCAGACCTGAAACCTTCTCTACTTTGCAGATAGCCTCTGAAATGCAGATACTTGGGCAAAAGCCTAGCCAAGCTGATTTTTACCAGAAATTTGTAATTTTCCACACAGAAGAGATTTTATTTTGCCCTCTTTGTGACAGGTTATCTTTAAAGATTTCTGTCTTTCATTCTCTTATTAAATCAAAATGAAAATGAAAAACTGTTTTGTAGGGAGAGCCACTTTCCTGACCATGATACCCATGCTACATACAACATTTAAAGGGATTTAGGAAGCTATGTACCATTTTCATTAGTGGTTTAGGCACTGCAAAGGACGTCTTCATGACCAGCTTCATATCCATATTCCAGTACTATCAGTAAAGGTTATGCAATTACATAACTTTTATCTCTTCCCAAAGTGTCAGTGAAAGCCAGGCTTTCTATAATGTCTTGAAATAGGGCTTAAGTTCGCTTAAGCTGACTCCTTAAAACTCAGAAAACTTAAAACTGACTCCTACTGCTATATTGAAATGGCCATAAACATTATAGCTTTCAAATTAATCTATATAAGCAAAAATATTTTCTCTTTCCCTGCAAGAATTAAAACACAGGAAGACAGTTTCAAAGCAACTCCCCCAGGGAACATCCCTAAGGCCCCGTTTAATTCCCAATTTTAAGAAGTTTCCAACCTTCCAGAATATATTTTTTTTTTAGTTGATGTTAACTTTACTTTAAGGGTGTTCTTTCAAAGTGAAATCTCAAAACATTGCATTAGAAAACAAAGCCAAAGTGCTCGGATTTCTTTTTCTTCCTTTGCCAGAACAGTTCTTCAAGCTGATGTGAATTCACAATTTCAGCCAATCTAGAGCACAAGTTTTGGCAAACAAATAAATTTCTTTAAAAAAAGAAGCAATTGTCCTGTTCTAAGAATAAGGATGAAATCCTTCTGTGATTTTAAGTGCTCAAACTGAACGATGATGTCGTATTTGCCCTGATAATAGAAAAAGAGAAATAAATTTTGCTTATTACTTTACACATGTATTTATACATTTCTGAAATTTATATACACACACGTTTCTTTCCGTTCAACATGAATGTTTTCAACACAGAAAAAGTAAAGAGAAGAGATTTAGTGCTGATTAGAACAAAAGTTGCACTGTATCTTACAGATTTCAGCATGTCTCATTAAAACTGGGCTTGAAATATACATATCCTTTAATAAATAAAGCTTAAGGTACATAAACACTGCAGCGGATATAAATTATTTTAACCAAAGTATGTAGGGGGAAAAAAAAATTACTGGAACACCATGATCCAGGGCATTTTACAGTAAATTGGACTTCATCAGTGGTTTTGAATTTTTATTTGATTTTTGAGTTCCTCCACTAAAGCTGTAAGGTTTGTAGAGTTTATTTCACACCTTGTAATTTAAAATGTTACACTCCATCGAAATTCCTCCCCCCAAAAAAAGGACCTGAGTAATTAATGTCTTTGGGCTCAATGTTCATTATATCCCACTAGTGTGAAAATTCATAAAAATAAGACATGGGATTAGGAGCTTAACAGCCTCACACATTTGTAGAGCTGCTGCATTGGCAAATATTTCTCTGCCCTGTCGGAGCAGAGTGCTCTTCTGGCTGCTCTCATTTGTTTCATTGGATCATCCAAGTCATTAGAAAGTGCCTGAAAAGAAACCTCATGTCTCATGCTCGTATTTTTTTTCTTGGAAGCAGATAAATAAGGGGTTTGGGCCGTTTCTTCGCATGTTCTACTATTTTCTTCATTTGGTGGCAGGATGTGCTTTTAACTCCTCATGGAGACAATGGGAATTTTGGCCCCTTGCAGAAAGGGGACTCCAGATGCCCTTAGAAAGGAAGCAGGACCTGAGTTTTGATTACTGAGAGTTGAATAGCTTCCTTTATGAAAACGCCCTGGGTTCTCCTCCCTGGTTCCAAGGAGGCGGAACAGCTCTGGGCTGAATCACAGACTCCGTTTTGCCCTCGGCAGATTCATAGATACAGCGGGTGAATTTGTGCCATGAACAGTAACTTTAACCAGAGTTTAATTTCAGAGGGACATAAACCATTCACAAAGTTGGGCTGAATTTGACAAGCACCTTTTGCCAAAAAACCAAACAAAACCAACAAGCGCAATACAGGAGGCTCTTTTTCAAACTTCAAAACATTTCATTCCAAGGTGTTTTCAGAGCAAAGAGGTTGACTTCATGTAGGTGTTTCTGAAATGAGCCTTTTGGAGGTTTTACTGAAAAATCTGACTTAAGGAAAAAAAAAAGAAATTAACTGTAAAATGGAACATTGTGTTTCAGATCAAACACCGTGTCCTAAGTTGACTCAGTATTTCTAGGTTTGGTGGTTTTTTTGTTGTTTTTTTTTTTTTTTTTTTTAGATTGGCTTGGTTCAAAACAAACAGAATTGCTTCATTCGCTGGTCCCCTCCCCCAGGTATCTGAATTTGACCACAGTACAAAGCATCCTTTATTCACCCAGGTTGCATTCACCCCAGGACAAGGCTGGCCAGAAAACCTGAGGAGTGGATCAGCAGAGCTCTTCCTGCAGCTCTGGCTACTCAATTTCCTTCTAAACCTGGCAACTCCTATTGTGCTAAAGTCGCTTCCAGATCTGAATCACTCATCAAGGCTCCCTCTATAGCTGACGGTCAGAAATTCCAGCCCAAGATGCTTAGGACAAGCCCTGTGCTGAACATGCCACTTGATTTTAGAGGGAACCAAGCTGTCTGATTTGTGCTCAGAGATACCTTAAGTGAGGAGATGTAGAGTCCCCAGCAGATCACTCTTGCCAGAAAGTATCACTGGAAAATTGCTGTTTTCATTTCTGCACGTGTCTGTGGAAAGGAAAACCATTGTCCAAGATAGATCTGCTATTGCATCTGCCCTGGAAATTAATTTGTCATCAGCATTCAAGTTCTTTGCTGCCTTCTGATGTTTAAGGTCCCATTTGCATTACCTTTCTTCCAAGCGCTTTTTGGCCATAAGACAATGCATGATCTCTAATCCAAGGAAGGGCTTTTCAGGAAGTTCTCCAAAGAAGAGCATGCCAGAAAAAAAAAAAAAAAAAAAGACCAATTCATTGTCCTCTGCACATTTTTAAGCAATACAATTAATATAACTGTTTTAGCATCCTACATGAGGTTTACATGTTTTACCCCATGAACAGTGCTTCTAACTGAATACAGTTTGCACAAGGAGGCTGTGGTGAAGCCCTTTGCAGCTCCCTTTGCTCTCCAACCCTAGAGAGCTGTTTCACAGTCAGAGCAAGGCACCTTTGCAGCAAAAGGGCAAGAGGATTCTAAGGAAACATCAGGGCTTCTCAGATGGGTGAAAACTGGGAGATGTCTCAGTAAAGTTATTCCTTAGTTCAATCAAAAAAATCTGTCATCACATACTCTGGCTGGTGAAGAGGTGATAAAATCATTCAGCTTTGGGACATGGAGCAGTTCTCAAATTCAAATCAGATGGAAAGAGAGACAACTTGTTTTCAAAGGTAGTTAGGCTCTCAGGAAGGATTATAACTCTTACCACTTTCGTGTGGTTGCAAATTGAGCGTTTCTGAGTTTAAATATAACAGTGAACAGCCATCATACTTTTCTTATGAACTTATCTTGCATCATAGCTCCATCCTCTCATGAGGACAACACCATGAAACCTGGTGCTATTGTCCATGCAAGCATGTAGTGATCCAGTAATTTGCTTGCTCTGAGGATATCTACATGAGTTGATGCACAAGCATGAAGATGAGTCACAGATGGCTCGATTAGTGTTGGAAACTCAGTGCAGATCTGAGCAAGTTTTGGATGCTTCCCACCATGCATACTTCACTCCCTGTCTCACTGCAGAGCCTGCTGTGCAAATGTTTTAAAGGGTAACGCAGAGAAAGGGCTGTGCCTTGGGAAGAGGAAAAACATTCTCCTCAAACACATTTAATGGGACAAGAAGACCCATGTTTAAACTGCAGCAGTGGAGTTTCTGTCAAGAGCTTGGGGTAAACTACTGCTGAAAGTCAGATTCTCCATCACTGTAGGGTGCAGAAACTATTGGACAATTATCTGTCAGGACAGACAGGGTGGACTTGGTTGCAGCTATGAGTTAGAGGACATCTTGAGATCCTTTCCAGTTCTGTCATTGCAGAACAGGAGGTCACCCTCCCTACCTGCACCTTATTCTTGTTTGAGAAGTGCACCCCGAAAAGACATAGTCTATAGGTCAAGTCCACACACAGCAGCTACCAAAATAGCAACCTAAGAAATAAAACTAATACAACCTTTCAGCAGGAGTAGAGCTCACATTTCTTCAGGGAAACATCCCCACCAGCATCACACGTACTTTCACAGTTAAGCAGTACTAAGAGAGAAAGGACTGAATGCTGTGACCCCATGCAGCAAAACACTGCAGCAGTGTATGTCACTCTGCTGAGTCAAATTTATCCTCTGAATTGTTATGGGGTAACTTTAGTCCAGCAGAATTCATGCCAGATGGGGTAACAACATATGTCTTCCTGCAGCCAATGCAAAACACAAAGCCAATATAAACACTGTATAGAATGTTCTAGCTAATTCAACACAAAGAAACAGTGTGCACACACCTGAGCTGGATCATATTTGTCCTGCCAGGTGATTTTGCAAGACTCAGACCGAGTGTTAATGCTGTGGAATCCCAGACCCATCTATTGCCCTGACAAGCCTTCATCTAATGTTTCCTGCTTAAAAAAACTCTCCTGTCAGTTCAAGCTCACGTGCCGCATTCAGAGATACTAATAATATCATCCTGACAAGCTATTTGTGATGAGTTTTTCCTCTGTCAAGCAATCAGGCCTACAAACAAAGCCTGTAGGGAAAGGGATTTATGCCTCTTAGTAAAGATGCAAGAAAGAACCTTGATGTTCAGCACCACTACTGAAAACCACCCAGCAGAAGAGTTCCAGCTGTCAGCTCTGAGCGGTGTGAGAGACAAGCAGCCCTTGATCTGCTCTTGGCAATAGACCCCACTCATAGCCAGCTGTCCAGGCTAGTGGAGCTGTGATTTCAGGCAGGTCTCCACTAACCTGAGGCTCTACATCATGTAGCACACAAATCCAGCACACCTTAAGTGCTCAGGGATAGGCTCTATCAGGCCCTTCTCCCACCTTCTGCTATAGAAGTCACACACACCCTCCGTGCCCCATCAGCTCCACTGACCACCTTGCAGTGATTTGCTCATGACAGGACTCAACCTGAAGGATGTATCAAGGCAGCTTTGTTCTACAGATATATGCTCTTGTGTCCTCTGAGAGCACCTCCCTCTTCTGCTGGGGTGAGGGCCAGCTCCTGGTGCCCCCACTGCCACAGGCAAATCTGCTGCCTGCTTGTAACCCAGCTAGGATAGTAGTTCACCTCCACTTTGGAATGGATGCCACAACTTACCTTAAACACCCCAACAGGCCTGGCATGCAAGTGAAGCCAGGGCCATTTTCCCTTCCTCTCCAACTCATAACTCCAACCCTACAGGATCATTGTCCACAGTCTTCACACATGGTTCTGCTGTGCCCCGATTCTTCAGAGCCCAAAGCTTTGGTGTTAACACTAGAGATTGTCAGCTTGCCTCTAGGCCTTGAGACCAAGGAATAATCTAGAGATGACACAGCCCCATCTCCTGAAGGCAGTGCAATGTCTGCCTTGACTAAGTTAATACAGCAGAAAAGTGTCAGTGGCCACAGTGGTGGCAGTGGCCATGGCATGCTAACCCCACCTTACACAGGAACATGGCCCAAATGCACAATGGTAAATGCTGAGGGCTTGCACAAAAAACCAAGCAGCCTCTCGTTTCAGGGTTAGCTGGTCATTTCTACCCCAGAAACTCCTGTGTCAGCACCTGCAAGCATTTAACATTCTCAAGTTTTCTTGTATTTGTTGTATCTGCCTTCTGGTTTTTTGAGCCTTTAAGTCAGATGGTGCTGAGTTTTCAAGCTTTTCTCCACAAGCATGAGCCACCAGGTGAGCCACAGTGTGGACAGCCATCCAAAACTCTGGAGATGCAACGTGAGCAGAGAGAGTGTGTAGAGTAAGCCCTGGGAGGAAGAGGGAAGATCTGGCTGCAAGAGGTTTAAAATGGCCCTGAGGAAATGTCTAAATTGACAGTTTGGTAATACTGAAGGGATAGAGAAGAAGGAAAATTTTAGAGGAGGAGGGGGACTTCCCAACCTTTCTTTATATTAGTGATAGCAAGGCTGTCTCTAAACAGACCACCTACCCCTCTAAGCATGGGGTGACGACAGAGGAGATACCCAAGCAGACATGCTGGAGGACTGTGTGGCAGGTTTCCATCAGGGCTTCGCCAGTGCCCAGGTCAGGGCTGATTATAAGAAGCAGCCCCATTTCCAGAAAACAAGGAGGCACAAATTTAGCAGAGGAGCCTAGAGAGGTATTGTCAATTCATTGCTTTTAAGGACATAGCCCTGACAAGACGCTTAGAACCTTTTCTTTCTGATAACCACAATAGCTGGGAAAAGCAAACGGAAGAAACCCAAAGAAAGGTCAGCTGTTCTTCAGGTCCAAAGCAGAAGCAGCGATCTTCAAGACCAAGCAGGACTGGGAAACAAAAGCTCTGAGTTGAATTAGTGATGTACCAGTCAGTCCTGTAAGGGAAGCCAAGTTTCTACCTTGCACGGATTCCATGTGCTCTGGTGTGCAGCTGAGCCCCTGCCGTCCACATGGTGGATGTTTTAGTGCCTGGCTCTTTTTAACTGGCACATGTTAAGAGCTTTGAATTAACAGGTGCATAAAAACTGTCAAAAAACACTTAGCTCTCAAGACAGTCTGTCGGTTGTATTAAAAATATGGTTTTATGTAACCACATTCTCTCAACACTTGCTGGGTATTACTACATGGGAAAGTCACTCGCCCTTTTCAAATGAAAGCAGCGATGTTTCAACTCTCCCACAGAAAAAGAAAAAAAGAAAGAAATGAGAAAAGCTACAGTTGCTCTGATCTTGCCAGGGAATTGCTCCTGTTTTTCACACTAAAGGTAGATTTCATACAGAAAAATAGGACTGGACTAAAGCTCCAGTCTAGAGAAAAGCACCCCAGCAGGTCAAGTGGCTGGTATCTTGCAGCCTTTCTGAGTCAGAAGCAAGGGATTTTTGACAACACAGTGGGAAGATGTCTCACTTTCTGACTGAAGAAATGTCATTTGTTATAAACATGATGTGGGATTAAAAAAAAAAAGAAATCAGTTTATCAGAGGTTAGAGCTAGGAAAAAAAATTATTTGTGCCCGTGTTTCATAAAAGGTTTAGAAATGGTTTAATGGTTTTAGTTCTCATTCTTTCCTCAGTCATAAGTCCCAAACATCTGGGATCCCAGAAACCAAAGCATCAGGTTTCCAGAGTAGAGAGAGCTGTAAGTACCAGGTCCAGGACAATTTTTAAAACTCTCGAAAGCATTTCTGAAATCAGTCTCCTTTTGAATATGTGGCAAATACATTAAAGTGGGTTTTGGATTAAAGTTTTACTGCCTCTTGATAAAAGCCATTCACACCTTTGATGTGTTTGTGGATGGCAGCCATCCCAAATGCCTTCCCCAGGCCTCGCCCCCATCAGGAAGTCTCCCCCTGGCTCTCTCCAGGAATGCCCAGATGGGTTATCATCTGCCGCCTCTCCAGAGGTGACCAACTCCAAACAGCCACCTCCGGGGTCACAGACACCGTAGGTGAAAGCAAAGATTTCTGAGTGCAAGTATTTAGGGTGTAATGGTGAACATGATAACCCCAAAGCCCATGAGAAGTGGGAAGAAGAGCAGGGACCTGGGTGTCTGAAACTGTCTGTGAGTTTAATCCTACTGAGTTTTAATTCCATGAATCAAAGCACTAGCAGTACCATCCCATGCTCGCCCACCTTCTGCTCAGCCTGATAGCTCTGTGGAGCCCTGATTATTTGCTTAGCCTGGAGGACAGGTGTGTCCATGAAGTTTCTCAGAAGCTAGTGGAAGGAGGAACAGAAACTGGTTGAAGGACAGAAGAAAACTTATTGGTGGCTTGGGAGGTTTGAGTAATGAAAGATTACAGTGTTGCAAGCAGTTGGGGCAGAGGAGATGGACCAGGCCTTGAAAAGCAACTTGTGATTCCTCGCTATGAAAAGCAGATAGAGATTCGTGGATGTCAAGGTGAGAAGGGAGCATCATGAGTGCCCAAGTGCAAATGCCAGGCCAAGGAAAGTATTTTCCAATAGCTTCTCAGGTTCTGTCAGCAAGAGCATCACCCTCAAGAGACTCACAGAGGGACTGTCACTAACAATACCAGATACGCTGAGGAAGTCCAGGAGTGGGAGCCTGCCTGCTTGGCAGTGCTGGTTTCCTGCAGAACTGGTTAATGTCAATGAGACTGATGAACACTCCATAGTGTATAGGGGATGCAGTGGGATGTCGTGGAGAACAGTCCATCGCTAAATATTTTGGTTTGAGGAATGCAGAAAAGAAAACAATTGGTATTTTAGCAGATGGGGAAAAAAAAAGTCCTGGAAGCAAGAAGAAAATCCTGCAGAGAACCAGGCATGACTTTTTAAAAACAGCTGCAGATGTTCTTCTTGGAGGACCAGAGAAGCATGTTAGAAAAATGCTGGAATGGACCTGGTTCTTTATTAGCACATCCTCATGCCAAGTAGTATCATCTTCTCTGCAATGAAGCTAACCACCACAACATGGGACCAGCTGCAGCTCACATGATAGCAAAGCCAGAGACACAACCACTAAGACACCACCAGCATTACAGACAATGGATTATGCACAATCAGCAACAAGAGTCATCACCTAAACAGATAGAGAACTACTCAAAACATGACACAAGCTTTGGGGTGATATTGAGAAACCTAATTCAGATCCAAACTGGGAAACTTTGAAGAAGATGATGTCTGATTTGCATTAAGCTTTCCTTGGGACAAGGGATGTGTTGTCACAGGAATGGGAATGGTGACTCGAGCCTGCAAAGACTCTTTCACTCTACCTATCCCATGTTGCAAAGAGAGGTAGTATACTCAGCTCGGATCTCATCACAGGCTCACAGCACAGGTGTCCTGCCCAAACAAATGATCGGAGGGATAGTCAATTTGTGACTCTTCAGACATCCCATATGCAGTTGACAAACACTTCTAGGGGGGTACCCATGCGGGGCTGATGGCTTATGACCTCCTGAGGCTGTGGTAGAGCAAAGGGCTACCCTTTGCAAGGACAGAAGCAAGATAACATGGCTTGCTGAGACACCATCTGCAGGATAACTAGGATACCTAGCTCCATCCTTTGTGAAGGAGTCACACCAATAGTGAGCTTCTGCTATCTGCTGCCTAGGAATGACTCCATCCCTTCAGCTCTCCTGGGGACACAGCAGTTCACAGTCATGTGAAGGCAAGAATGTCAGATGCCTTGTAGTTACCCAGTAGGTAGATGGAGGGCTTCTATTTCTGTTGCGGCGGACCTTATGACTGCAGTGAAGTCAGGGCCTCACTTGATATCGATTGCTAGCAATATGACTTCTGACATTGCTAAGATTGAAGTTCATGGAGGGACTCTGTCCTTTGTTCTACTACCTCCTTTACTGGCTCTTTGAAGGAGGAAGCAGTGTATATGAAATAACTCAATGGGGTCTCATTCAGAACATTTAGGTACTAGTACAGAAACAACACATCAGCCATTATGCATTTGGAGCTGCTCCTGACATGTGTCAGTGACACTCTGACTGCTGCTGTTCTGTTACAGACCCATCTCAGTATTTGTTTAAGAGTTCCAAAGCCACAGTGAGTTCAGAGCAATGACTTCTCAACAAATGAGCAGACTGAAATCTTGGGCTCCATTTGGCCCTGCATCATCAGGGAATGCCCTCAAACCAGAACAAAGACCCAATACTTCACACCACAGAGAAAAGAAACATCATTTGAAGGGTCAGATTCAGCACTGATAAGAACATGAGGGGATCTTACCAGATGATCATGTGTTCAGATACATCAGCAGCACTACCAGCTGCTTCATAGAAAAGCAAGAAAGCCTGCGTGGGGAAAGTCAGAGGCCCACCATTTCGGGATTTATTTATGACCTAGGTTTCACTATTATTACCCACAAAGTAATTCAGGTTGGTTTGGGTGTTTTTGTCTTACTCCAAGGCTCCAGCCCTTGAGATCAGACTCAGGAAGGGCCACAGCTTCAGCCCAAGCACAGTCTGGGTGAACAGTGATTCTGTTCCTTCATTCATCCATCTTGCCACATCTTCCGTCATCCTGCAAAAAGCAAGAGACTGAAGAGGTGTCCCTAGCACTGCAGCTTTCACACTGGATGATTTATATCCATTTCAATGGCATCACAAGGCACAAAATGGGTTCTTCCAGCTCTTGGGGGTTTCATCCTTCACTGTGATGAACCACCAAGCTTTTCTTTTTACTGCCTGCTCAAACTGACCCTAGCATTTCACAAGAGGATTGGGCTGAGCTGGGCTTGGGGGGCAACCTGTCCCATCTCAATCATCCAGTAGTCTCCAGAGAACTGCACAACCCTTATATGGTGGAGCCCTGGAAAAGGGAGTCATGCACTCACTACCCATCTCTAGAATACGAATGCAGCACCTGGCCCCCACACATGCTTTCCAGTCCCAGATATCCCATTGCACGGCATCCCTGATGCTACTAGACTTTCTGCATTCATGCCACCACCCATAGGACACTGTCCCCATCCTCTGAAGGATGGTGTGGCATAGGGTTCTCAGACTGTCAGAACTCAGCTGCATGTAAGGGCTGCTTTACTTACGGCGTAAGAGCAATTTCTCCCAGTTCTCACCTCTCGCACACATGGGGCAGGTGTGAAAACCAGTTCAGGCATTACAACCTGTGGCTCAGCTCTAGCAGCGTGGAAAAATAAAATCACTGGCTGATCAGCCAAACAAGCAGGTGGGAGTGGTATGGACAGACGCAGGAGAGACAAGGTACTAAACCTGCCCAATGCTCCCAAGCGCCTCGTTATACTGATTTATGTTTAGCTAATTGAGAAAATGACTCTAACTACACAATCCAGGCCCTAATTCAGAACGGCCCAAGCTTTTTAGTGTCTCTACCTGCATCTTAAAAGGCATGATTTAAACTCTGTAACTAACAGGCTGCCAAAGGCAAGGATTTGAAGGATCTGATGTGCTATCGTGCCGAGGTGGTGAGGCTTGGCTAACTTCTCTTGTTACTTGGTCTTTCCCCACTGATGTACGAGTTTGCTGCTGGGACATAAACCAAGGGAAATGGTGAAGGAAACCAGTCTCGTGCCCCATCAAAGGAGCCAACACTCTCTTTAATAGGACTATGCAGACAAGCCTAAATAGGGCACTTAACAAGCATGTGGTTTCTATAATACCAGCCCACATCTCTACACCCTATTTGCATTGCCACTGGCAAAACCCTTTGTCCGTTGCACGCCACACCTGCTTGTATCCACAGAATTAGAAAAGGGATCATGATATAATACCAAAGTGTTGAGCATACGATTCCTGGGTTGCATTAGGCCTGCAGAAAAAAAAAAAACATTGATCTGTCTCTCAGCAACAGCATGAACTCTTCTACACATGCACAACACTGGAGCATAGAGACCCAAGACACTATGTCTACACAGGATGTCACAAAAGTACCAAACTCAGTCAAGGACCCACAGATGCTCCAAGATCCCACATGAGGGGCATCTAGTAAAGTACCAGGCCTCAGGCTGGGACAATCCAGATCACAGGGGCTTTGAGCCAAGTTCAAACTTTGACAAAAGGGTTTTAGGAACAGAAAGTCTACAGATCCTACTGTCCTAAGCAGAAAATGCAGAACAGAGGGAATACCAGCATGGGAGGCAATTTGATAGTGCTTTGCCTCTTTCTCTGGCTCCAGAACTTCCCCTGAATAGTGAGGGCATCTGTCCCATGGGCAATCCTTTCTAGCATGATCTTAATACATCTGGTCAGGAAACAAAATACTGCCAACCATTAGGCCAGTCACTACTTTTCACGCTTACTAGTTTTGACTCATTTAGTTCAGATGAGATACAGGCTCAAAGGGAAGACTTCACTGCATTGCAGAAGGTATTAGGAAGAAGAATGGCTGGTAGAGAACTTGAGTCTCTCCCCAGACAGCTACCCTAAGCTGAAACCTCTTGAGAGCCCAACTTCATCTGGCTGGATATACAATCAGATGGGGGACTGTCCAAGTTTACACCATGCACTAGACGTCCATGGGAACCCCTGGACGTCCAGCCTGAGCCATGACCATCTGGGCTCATTTAAACATTTCTTGACAGAGGAGGGAGCATTAATCCCGACATCCTGGCCAAACTGCAACGTGGGCAATTATACTGTGCTTTCTAACAGTCTCAGTGGTATCCATCAGTGTTTTCCACTTCCCCCTGTGTGATGGCCCAACACAGAAATAGCTACATTGCCACAGGATAACCCAAGTCCCCTGTGATGATCCCTGCAGTGTTACTGTCAGATGTCATGTGTCGCTGTTTTCCCTGCCATGGGTGTTCAATCCCAGCATGCTTCACATTCAGACTTCTACCTCTACCTGCAAGAGGCTCTCATGTAAAAATCTACCCACACATTCCTGATCTATGCTGAACTTCTAATTTTTCCCTTTTTTTTTTTTGTTTTCCTGAAGAGATACAATACACTAGCTGAGTGGACAGCCCACCTGCCTTCAGTGCGCTCCCATGAAAGCAGAGCCAAACGTTGTAAGATCCATCAGCTACTACAAAGGTAGAAATAGCTTTTGCTTGAAGAGCCTCAATTCCAACTCTTCTCTTTCTTTCAAGGAAGAAAACCAACACTTTTCTTGCACCAAAATCATCTCCTGGCATTTCTGACCAGCACACATGTTGTTACAATTATGACTGGACTGCTTGGCTCCGGCACAGGGGGAATGTTAAACCGGCACACTGGCACCCATCAAAACATTTGTGAACTTCCAAAGTGGAACTGACACCATGGTAGTGGTTTATATCACACGTCAGAGAGAGGCTTCATAACTCAGATCAAACAATTTAACTCTTCAGCTCCCTGTCTAGCGAGAGGGACCAAATGTTAGGCTGCTTACTGTTATTTCATGTGGCTGTTTCATGTGGCTTCCAGCGAGTTCACTTCATTTTGCAAGCTCAGAAGTTAAAGACATGACAGAACTGGCCAGAACTTCGATGGGGGATGAGAGAAACTGCTGATTCTAACAAGTATCTTCTCTGACAGGCAGAAACAGAACCAGCACTGTCAGGATGGCACACGAGAATTTTTCAGCTTTCAAGTAATTTCGCTGGGTATAAACTTAGTCCCTTCCCAGAAACTGATATTCTTAAGTAGTTATCAAAAAGATCCCTGGTCTTATTTTTTGCCTTTTTTTGGTCTGAGAAGTTCAAACAATAACCTTACCCGTGACAACAAGGTGCAAATCAGTAGGTCTATTTTAACCACATTTTAGAGTACCAGAGAACCACAAATTATAAGCAAAATGGTACGCATGTGCTTCCTGTAAATACCATTACAATTCTTCTGTCAGATGCTCTCCTGTACATCCTCCAATGAGCTGAATACAACTGTAATGAGGAACAGACCCATCCACTAGGACTAAGAATCTCTTGAAGAGCAACTGGGGACAGCTGCAGAAGATGGAAACAAGAATGGTACCATTAAATTATTATTGCATTTACTGGTATCCAGTTTTGAAAACCATAATCAGGTTGCTACAAGCTGTTCTGCAACTGCAGACAGAGCAAAGGAAGTCGGCCACAATTTTCTCACAGTACAATCATATCTTCAGCTTTTAGGACAGGTTTTCCAGTTAAAGAGGAGGGAATGCAGTGTATTGGCAACAACACAGCAATGCTTCACATGTATCTCCAATGTTACTTTGGATTTTTCTAACTTCAACCATCCCAGATTATGAGCAGCTTCTCGAAGAAAAAGATTTATCCCTCTTTCTCCTGTGTATGGCAGGCACCAGTAGAGATTTTCCACTGCTGCCATGGGCCACAGTTAGTTTAAAAGATTCCTGCCAAGCTGTATCCTGCCATGTCTTCCCTTCATACATTTTCGTATTTTGGAACAGCCTTTTTTGAGGTTTTACTTTCACACAGCCGAAAGTTGCCAAAGGACATATCTGATTCTGTCATTTATCACCTCCTGTGGAAAAACAGTCTTGGATACGTGCATTAGTATCAGATATCACAACTGCAAGTAAACACACTGTGTAGAAAATGCACTGATTTATTAATAGAATAAAAATGAAAGGCAGTGACGTGCTTTTCCACTATTAAAGCCATAGAGACAATCAGTGTCCCATTTATATACTTGATGGCATCATTCAGTAACTCATTCATAAACTCTGACTGACATGTTCAGGTCAGGTATTACAGAAACCATTTCCACACTGGAAGCAGCCAGTGTTAGAGCGGATAGCTATGAATGCAATCCCCACAGTTTGCAGCTGCGGTTGGTCTATGAGAAGTTTTCCCATGTTCTCTATTTTAATTCCTGAGACTTTCTCCACGTGGAATAGCTTTTTAAAGTCTTTCAACAGCAAGAGAGCAAACCAGCTGAACTTCTTGTGGGGTACAAACACCTCTCCAGGCAAGAAAATGCACTGAATATTATACAAAAATGGGCTCACTTTATATATACTGTGGGGATTATACATTACAAGATCCCCGGCTAATTATTGGAATTTTGAGGCAACTACAACAGAGAAAAAAATGTTTATAATGAAACAGTTTTAATTGTAACAGTCTTTTTTTGTGTGTGTGTTTCTACTTCTACATGATACATTCTGCAATGTCTTAAACTGTAACCAATCATTTTTGTGAAATCATAGTTGCTGTGATTTCATAGACAATGTTATCAATATAGAGCTCTGTGTGATCTAGTGTTATCTGAAAGAAATAGGAAATATTACAAATAACTTCGCAATTCACCTCAATATCTGAATTGAAAGACTATCAGTTACCAAGACAATTAAAGTAAGCACTTGAGTTTCATGGGATTAAAAACCATTGAAAACTGATCCCTTATGGATACAAAAGAAGACATCCTATTACAGTTGTCAGGGGACAGAAAGTGTTCAGAAGCAGACCAAGTTGTGATGACTTCTCCTGTAGTTATGTCTCTCTCACACATTGCTTGGACCAGGTATCTGTGATATTGATATGCAGAAAGCCTTTGGACAAACCCTACTGTTCACTTCCAAGTATCTTGTTTCAGGAAGGTACAAAGTTCTGTGAAGAGCTGGGCATCAGAATATGAACAAACCAGAATGATGATGACAGATGGTGAACCCCAAATGGGAGTCTTGTGAAAAAGAAGAGCCTTTAACATCTGAAAACAATATTAAAGGAAAAGAGAAATGTAGTCCATGTTACTAGCACTGCAGAAGCCCAGATATAACATACAGCCCCGAAGCCCGCAGAGAGTATCATCCATAGCTGGCTGGCTTATCTGAATATAGTAGTCATGTAGCAGAACAAGCTGGGGAGTTTCCCAGAGTCACATTTACAGCTTGAGTTTGGCTGTCCATACTGGAGAGGGATTTGGTACCAGAGTTTTGAGACTGTTCAGAAGTAGTAGGAGTGACAACGTGGTTAGCATGCTCACTCTCCTGCACCGTAACACTGGGAGTGGGGTTTTCTTTAGCTGTCCCAGCATGACTGTGCGACTGGCTGGCTTGTCTCCCTGCTTCTGCCTCCTGCTGCTGCAGCATCCGCTCCACCTCTATCTCAAGTTCCAGATTTTCCTCATCTGCCTCCACTTCCAGCTGCTGCATTAACTCCTCCAGCTTCCTGGCCTTGCGGAGTTCGTTCTGCTGTATGATTGTGCACAGGTGCTCTGTGAGGTGCTCCTTAATCTCCGTCTTGTGCTGGAGGTCCACCTTGGCTGCCACGTACTCCGACTCAGCCTTATCATACCGCTTCCTGCAAAAGCATCATTTCTAGAGGGTTAATTCTCAAAGCACTTCACAATCTGACACATGGACAGACACTTTAAGCAATGCATTATGCCAGCTATTCGTGACATGCTGCTACGTTAATAGGAGGGAAGAAAATAAATGTGAATTGATCAAATTGTCTCCTCTTGACAAATCAGCCTCCACTGCTGCTCTATTGCAAGTTAATTTGCTCATCTGAAATCTACAGATTGAATTACAAACAAACTTTTTTACTGCCTGTTTCAAGCGATGTGTCACCAGCAGCAGAAATGAACCATCAGGAATTGTAGTTTTCACACTTCTAACAAACACCTACCTAGTGAACTGAAACACTGCAAACCAGTTTTGTGGTTTTTCTAGTCCAATCATCCGCCCGACAGCCACAGATGCTACACTGGTGCTACACACAGTTATGTTCAGAACTGGTCTA
Organism: Megaceryle maxima; assembly: GCA_024605025.1. Lineage (NCBI taxonomy): Eukaryota > Metazoa > Chordata > Aves > Coraciiformes > Cerylidae > Megaceryle > Megaceryle maxima. Next base: position 92,294 of record JANHGN010014554.1, on the reverse strand, counting down.
GAAGTGCACTCTTCCGGCCACCCATATATATGTTCAGAAAATCATGAGCAGCACAGATTGACACAGCATATGACATCAATAGTGATCACAACTTTTGTGTGGCAACAGATGTAGAATTTTATTGCAAGCGTCCCCCCGACACGCACCTCCTGCCAATTTGCACTTCCTGTCATGACAAATATAGCAAAAAAGAAATATTCCAAATATTTATTGGGGTGAACAGATGCAGGATATCTAGCATTGTAATGGTTGGTGTCCACATCAGTGATGCATCTTCCACTGGACAGATTCAGTCAATCTGTATATTAATTCTGATTTAATTAATAGAAAAATAGATGAAGTCTTGCTCATCAGGAAAGGAAAACTGCAAAGGCTTTTGCAGAATGACTGTGTGACATACCTTACAAAGCATTCATAAAACTAGTATTAGTAAAGTGGTTGAATAAAGAATTGAGCTGTTTTATAAAACCAGATTGAAATATCTGGTTAAATAAAGAAACAGAAAGAAAACGAGATCCTTTGCTTAGGGAAAGAGAAGAAAATGAGACATAGAAAAGCCTTCCCAAATATGTTATTATAGTCACAAAACTTTGGCCCAGCTGTAGAGGCCATGTCTGCAGTGGGCAGAAGATGCTTGCTTATGTTTCTCTCACAAGAAAGTCGAGATTTCCCTGGGTCAAGTACCAGAAACAGAAAAACTAATGCTATGCTGGAAACTTCTGCACAGTTAAACCTGACATATTTACAAAAATTCCATTCTACAGCAGCTGTCAAATGCCCCTAACTTTGTACACACTCAGGATTGTTTAATATTGCATTTTCTGACCCACTGAAATTATTTGTGGTTTAGCCCTAAAACATCAAGCAAGAATTAAAATAATTGCTTAAAAAGACACCACTTAAAAGTAAATGAGCTTGGGCTTATAATGCCTAAAAACTACAACACTGGAAGTATCTAACTCACATTTCCAAATCCCTCACGAAAAGAAAGACTTACTAAGTTCATGAAAGTCATTATTTTGTGAACTTTATCCCTTTCGTCCCACCAGCATCTCCTTCTGCTGCCCTCATTAAAAACTGCCTTCCAAACGTCATAGCCCCTTGTGGTGTTTGCTCTTCCGACATTAAGCATTTCTAATAGATACATTATTACAAAAGTTTGCTAAGGAAACTTCCAGAAGCATTTAATGGTTTTGTAAATCAGATTTACACCTAAAATACATTGAAATGTTTCTCCTCTTGAGGATATGAAATTCCGTATTCATATGCACTCAGCTACCGAAACTACAGTTAATCTTAGATATTTCAGATGATAATTACACAAAAGAAATCCTTATTTTTTAGCTACTGCTGCTATTTTTTTTAAGACTAATTACCATGTTTATTGGCCTGTGGTCAAGATATAGCAGGAGTCATAAGGAGAAATACACATTTAACACATTGAATCATGAACCAAAAACCGCAACCGAACACTTCCATTTTATTAAATGGCTACATAAACATGCTGATGTTTATCTACTGATGTTGTGGTTTACCCACAAGTAATAGGGTGTTCCGATTAATTTCTAGCATTTAAGGAACTCATCAAAACCAGAGTGATTAAAGGCACATTGTGAAGGGTGAAAGCTTGCTTTTTCCTTCAATTTTTAGTCCCAGTTCCAAAAGCACTGCAGCAGTGTTCTATGTTTTAAGCTTAATTGGTCCCATTGATTCCAACAGGACCAGAGCTGTCATCAACAAGCAAGTTTCCTTGAAAAGGACTTTCATTTTAGGACTTTTAAAAAAACTCTTTCCCCTTGAGAAGAAATAAACAACCTTGAAACAATAAAGCAGGGCTTATGGACATCTGCAGAGTTAAAGCAGTAAGTATGTCTCGCAACTGCACAAAGCTGGGAAGCACAGTCTGCAGTCAGAAAACCTACTGCAGTCTCCAGATTCCAAGGGAAAAAATGGGAAATAAAAAGTACACTTCTACCTCAAGATTTGAAAGCCCCCTAGACTGTGACCACTTCAACTACACATTATTACAATGACATAACTCCAATACTGCTTTGGTGACAGGAAACAGCATTTTTTTCCTTCCACTCAGGAAAGGTTATTCCCTCCTCCCTGTCTGTTGCTTACCGGGCATAGGAGTAGTCCAAGCTGGCCTGATCAATGCGGTTCCGCAGGATGCCAATGTCAGCAGAAACCATGTCATCCAGAGCTTGCAACTCCTTCTGAATCCTTTTTAGTTTCACAGTTTCAGCTTGAGTTCTTTTGGATCTGCAAAAGGAAGATGCCTTTTTTTTTTTTTTCTCCCCTTTTCAAGCCTCTCACCATAATAATGGGCCCCATTTCATTTGCAGAGCAACTAACTTCTTTAAGAGCTATTCAGAAGGTTTCTCCTTTATGGTTTAAGACTTTTGATCTTTTTTAATATCCACAGGGATCTAAAATGCCTGCTATTAAAGGACTATGGCAAAATTACATAATGACTATAATCAAAGTGCCTAAAATGGTTTGTGTTTCTTCACTGTGGAAACACACAAGAAGCTGCTCTATCTAAGTAGTTCTCAGTGTAAGGAAACAGGAAATGGCTTGGGGGGGGAGTGAGAGGGGGAAGGGTATTTAGCCCTGCAAATATCCCCTTTCAAAGAAACCCAGTTAGTAGGGGCCAAAAAGTCACCTAACCTAAGCTTGATTTCCATTTTGTAAAATTATTCCCAAAAGGCCTACCCAAATCCCAAAGAAGGCAATGGAAAGTTTTACATCTAACACAGAGGATTTCAATCAAGCCTTATGTAACCTTTTTCAACTCAGCCTATTTATTCCTCAGTTCTGAAAACTCAATGTTGCTAAGGGCAGGGAGCCTTGATGGATTTCACTCCCAAACAAGCTAAGTAACTTTCAACAAGCTTTTACACCAGGTCACTTGGCTGCCATTCATCACTACCAGCAAACCCATGCTTTTCAGTCACTGCTTTACACCCCAAAGCAGGTACTTGAAAGCAGGACTAGATGTGCAGGCAGTGACACCATCTCTCATTAGACCAGCTGATGCAGGTGGAGAGAAAGAGACACCCTGTCTATTGCTTCCAGCCTGAAGAAGGCCTCTGAATGTCAGATGTAATTCCCTAGGTATCACCTTTCACATCCTCCTCTCTCCTCATGCTCTGCTTCCGGGAGGAGGAACCCAGCCTGGTAGTCACACCCATGTTTGCCGTCCTACAGTGACTCAGACCAAATGCATTTGTGTTTTATCTACACCTGGCAAAGGAAACCAAAATCTTCAGAACCTCAAAGAGAATCTTCTGCACAGTCCTGGCTATGTTCACCTGTGGTACCCAAGAGCTTCAGTGGGCAGAACTTAATACCTGTCTAGAAGAGCACTGTGAGCCTGAAAGCTTCACATTTCCTTCCCCAATCCAGTGTTATCAGCTGCTCCAATACCCTTCCCTACAAATCTTGCCTCCCCTCTAGTCTTAAGCTATCTCAGTGGACAGCAATGTACAATGCTTTAAAGTCTGGTCACCTGAAGAGCAAGAGCCAACAACTGTAAGAACTTGTGAGTTTTTATAATTTCTGATCTGCCAGTAGTAAAATGGTATCTTCTTAAGCTTGATCATCTTCTCTTTCAACCCTTCTCATGTACTAATAAGAAAGGGTCAGAAGTCCAAACAGATATAGCTGTAGTTTCCCTTCATAGGTTAGGAATCAAATAAACTTCCCTTACATCCAGTGAAAATGAATCAAGAACAGAACAGGGATGAGCATCTGAGTAGCCCAACTTCCAAACATGCTCTTAATAATCAGCACAAGGACTTCAGATAATTCTCCAATTGTGTAGTAACTTTCCATCTGTGCACAGATCTGCAGCTTTCAAAGTGTGAAAAGCTTAGTCACAACTTCTTAGCCAGCACTTGTCATCAACGGGAAATGTCGATCACAGCTGCTCACTCATGGAGCAGTACGTACAGAGAGCAGAGGGGAGGTAAAAGTGAGATTTAAATAGATACACATCTGGTTGCAGATAAAAAGCAATCCCTTCCACAGCCTCAGCCCATGCTGCAGCGTAGCTCATTACCTCTCAGCAATGGCTTTGGCCAGAAGTGCCTTCTTGCGTTTATTCTTCTCTTCTATCAGTCGCTGCTCTTGCTGGAGGATTTCCCATCGTGATTTTTCTTGCCTGCTCATTGACAAAAAGATCAAAATTAATAGAAAGTTCATTTCTCTCCCCGAGCCCCAAATGACACGAATATTCATCATTGTAATTCCTGGAGCAAACTAAAAAATGTCAAAGGAACAATAAACAGGTTTCGGTTCTGAGGAAAGAAGAATCATCTGCAAGAAGTCATTCAGACCAATAAAACAGTTCCATACGAAATCAGAATAAAAATCTTCATAAGCAAGTAAGCTGCTGGTTAATTCAGCTTTGTTGGAAGAAAGAACATACAGCACTTTTTAAGAAATGGATGGAATTTTTCATTTATATTATGTGCTTTCCTACTAGGTAGAAGCAGTTTCAAGTTTCTTACCGGCTGCTACAAGTCACCATCTGTTCAGTCTGCCAACACAGCCTCTTTTTTGGAAATGTTTTTTCCATAAAGCAGATCCTTACACAGGTCTGCTTTATAATACAGCCCCTAAATAATAAAACTGATACAAATGAAAGGCTGGTAAAAGTTACAATGAAGATAAGTGACAAGGAAGAGCAAGAATTTGCTTTTGCCACCAGGGAAAAAGTTACATGGATTTAATTTTCTAGGCTCTGTCTACTAAGAGATACAACCAGCCCCAGAGAATGGAAGGCAAGGTCTTAGGTGAGAGAGGGCAACCTGCATCAACAAAACTGGGCAGGATTAAGGAGAAACAAAAACTGCTTTGATGCTTTTCCACGCTGTTGTGTTCTTCATGCCCTCTCTCAAGAAGTCTCAACTTGATAATAGCTTAGTTTAAAAATACCTAAGTAACTCAGCTATGTTAATCTTAACAACATTTCTGCACAAGAATATCTCTTCAGACTTCTCCTCATCAGCCTATTCCTTAAACCTCACATACAGAAATATTTTTTATAAGATTTAAATTCAAGTGCATGGGCTTAGAGGAATTAATCAGCTTCAGGGGTGGTTGTTACAGCTAAATGTCATTCACTTCCCACAGAGTCAAACATTTCTCTGCAAAGCTTTAGCTATCTTCTCCCCAGCCAAATAATGCCTGTATTTCTCACCACCAGGGAGGAGCTGAACGGCCAATACTACTGATGAGCTTTGCCCACATGAGGAATTTGGCACTGCTCTTCAAAGTGCTGCTATTCTGGTGAGGGGACAGCTATCTGCAGGAGCTGGCCAGGTCAGTGGCAGACAGCACAGCCAGCACCTGCAGCTGCTCAAGGCGCATCTCTGCAAAAATAGAACCTCCCAGACCCTTCTGAGTTCTGAATTCAAGAGAAGCCAGGCGCTGCTTCTCCAGCATTTAGACATCAGCTTCCTTTTACAGGCTACTGTATGAATTCAGGACAATGAACTAAGTACTTGCCACATTCAATGAGACTCCCAGAGTACCACATTCAGTACTTTTCCCTTCCTCTTCCTCAGGTGTATCAGTTTGATGCTTCTGAGGGAGACAGGCACCCCACTGTGGGCTGCCGCACAGGATGAGAGCCTTGAGATTGGTCTCACCTTGAATAAGAGAACTGTTTAAACCCAAAATTTTACCTCCTTACCAACACTTTTGGCATTAACAAACCTGCAGCAATACTGCAAAGGGGAACACAAAGTTACACAAGTCACAGCAGATCTACTCCCAAAAGGGCTTTGTGCTGGGGCTGCTGGCTTGTCTACACAGCACAATGGTGAGATTAAGTCTTCATAAACTATTAAGACAGTTCTACATCTTGGGTGCTTTATGAAGTAGAGTCTCACTGCCATAGGAAACTATCTGAAGACAGTGCAGTGCATATCTGCACAGCTTACACTACAGAATTTGGTCCTGAATCAGGTTTAAGCCGACTAGAGATGAAAAATAAAGGTTCAGTGCAGAGGAAGCAAACCTGATCTCTCAAATCTTCCTATTAGATACAGAAAAGTCCACTTTACTTCTCAACAGAAGAATGAATCAATACAGAATAATATAACCCATGCCCTGATTTTACTGACTTACTAACAATTCCACTTTCTTTTTCTCCACTTTGGAGTTCAGCTTTGCACGGTGGGTCTGGGTGTTGTCACTGCTATTACAGGGGTCTACTGGTGTCACTTCCTTCTGCTGGTCTTGGTTGTCTCTTTGCCTTTGATCTCCTGCTGAAGCAGGATGAGGTGGTGGCACAGGCTGTGAAGGATGACAAGGCTTGTGTTTTGGTACAGAAAGCAACTGCTCTGGACGAACAGAAGCTGCTCCACCCTGCAGTCCCAGCTTCTGACATTGCTGCTGGACGGCTTTCTCCCGTTGCAGTTGCTTCCGACTCTTATTCGCAGTGTGGGGGCGATGCTGCTGCTCTGAGGATTCGTACAAATCTGTCAATAGATGAGAGGGAGAAACAGGATTAAAAATGAATCTTCAGATCAAAGACAGACTTTATAAATTAGCTTTTCTGGGAAAGCTAACTGGTTCAAAAGCAACATAAGGAAAAGATACACCAGGGTGCCAAAGGAAAGCCTGGTGGGGGAAAAGAAACAGGAATTTGGAAATGTTTTGTTAGTCTAAGAATAAGGAGTCAGGAGTTTTAAAGGATCTGAATATCTCAAATGAGGAGGCATAAGGGGCCCGGACTGCAGGACTAACAGAGGCACCATAGGTAGGAGTGAAGTGACTCTTGGGGACATGAGGAGATGTATCTCTTAACTTAACCCATCTTAATTAAAGGTGGGTTCCAGGCAGTCCTGTGGGCAAAATGGATGTTTATAAAGTGAAGAATGCAGGAAAACAAGGTCATGTGGAGGAGAGATGGTCAAAGATGCTGGAAACATGAACAGGCTAGTCGACAGACAGATTTGAGTACAGGACATGGGGCTGAAGAGTCTGGAAATGTGACAGAGGCGTTGAGGGTGGCAAGACAGAGAGACTGGACGGGAGACTGAGCGAAGCGGTGAGACGGGGTCTGGACGGGAGGGGCCAAAGGACTAGCTGGGGGAAACGAGGGGGTCCCTAGAGAAACCGAGGTGTTTGATGTGGAAAGGGACTGGATGAGCTGAGGGGATGGGCAGAGCAGTGGATCGAGGAGGCTGAGCGGACGGGAAGGCAGAGTGGATGAAGAGAGGTGCAGCGGCAGGGGCTGACGGGGTACCGAGGGCCCGGAGGCTCCTCCGCGCCGCTCCCGGCTCCGCTGTCCCCCCGCTAACCGGGCCGGGAGCCACGGCCCGCCGGGACCCGCATCCCAGCCCCCGCCAGAGCCCGCTGGCCGTCCGTACCTGGGCGCTGGCCCCGCAGGCGCCGCAGCTCCTCCTGCGAGAAACCAGCCCAGGCCTCGGCCATGGCGCTTCCTCCTTCCGCTGACGGGGGCCGGCAGGGCCCGCGGCTGCCCCGCCAGCGCCGCGCGCCCGCCGCAGGCGAACGCTAGGGACAGCCCCGAGCAGGAGCGCCGGGGGGCCTCGCGTCTCCACGGCAACGTGGCGGGGCGGGGAAGATGGCGCCCTGAGGAGACGGGGCGGGGAAGGAAGGCGGCGGGGGGAGCGTGAGGCCGGCCCTTGGCGGGCCCGCTTGGCTTCGGAGGTGACACGGCCCGGAGGTCGCCCCAGGGTGGGCAGCTCCGGGGTTCCCCAACGGTAGGTCAGGCCAGGCCCAGCACCCCGTCGGTGCTTCTGTCGGGCGGGCACGGCCGCGGTGCTCCCGGCGCAGCTCAGGGGCTGCCGTGGGCTTGTGCTGCTCTGCTGCGCGTTACACTGCGTGGGGCAGCTCCCAGGAGCTTCTAACAACGTACTGCCATAAAGACCTCAGCGAGTCCCCGCTAATTAGACGTAAAGGAAGAGGAGAAGCCCCGTAGAAATAAAGCAAGCTTCAAGGAGCACCACCATGACGCCCCAGTCATTTGTAGTTTGCATCTGAGTAGTTCCAAAAGCAGGTCAGATCCCCGCTCAGTCCATCTAGAGCTGCGTTATAACGCAGGGTGTAGAGAGCTCCTGTTTGGGACCTGTTTAGAAAGGGAGCTGTGAGGCAGGCACATCTCTACAGTAGGTACTGACATACTTTAAAAAGTTACAGTGACACCACTGCGAGCAAACAAGCCAGGAAAAGTATTAGTTTGCCCATACGGATGTTCCTGAAGGTCTGCTTTAAGCATTACGCACAAAGATGCACACACGCACTTCCCTGCTTAGGTATAAACTGAAAAGATCCTGCACTACACGGCAACATTCTCTCAGTAGCCACAAAAACAAGTGTTTTCTCCATCCAGCCCAAACTTCTGTGGCTGCTTTAAGCCTATCAGAGGTCTTGCAGACGAGCTTACCTCCCACCAGGAGAAAGCTGGCTGGAACACAAGAGCACAAGCCCCAGGCTTAGCTGAAGCAGTCCAGGGGACTGGAGGCTTAAATAATACATCACTGGCAATAAAACAGGGACATTTTCAGTACCTAACCACATCCCTCCCCATTTCCAATCTGTAAGGGATTAGTCACGCTCTGAAGTATTGCTGTCTCCCAGGGCAAACTCGATGACCATGTATGACTTCGCAATTTATCGCAGCAGCACTTCTAACAGCTCCTGTGTGACTAACATGTCCCATAAATACCAGCCCCACTCAGAGGACAAGTGGTCCTGAACTGCCATTCACTGGCAGGCATTAAGGGCTTCTGATGGGATTTGGCTGAGCGTCTTCAGGGAACAGAAGTGACACCATTTTTCACCTGTAGTTTAGCTGTAGACCTTGATACCAAGGGTTGCAAGCATCCAGGAGAGAAGAGGAGCATGGTTATCTACATTGCATGAGCGCTGACTGGGAGGTCCCTCCTGCATGAGCCTGATGCAGAGGGATGCTGAGAGGCCCTTCAGACAAGGTTATGGCTTCCTCCAGGAAACCTGACCAAGCACAGAAGAGAACTGAATGAGAACCATAATCCAACCTTGACTCAAATGCTCTCAAACTCCTGGGACTCCAGACAGCAGAACCAGGTATCAGCTTGAATTTTCCAATGAGTCAGCACTGCCCAGCACCACAACAAGGTGTAGGCACCTAATTCCCTTTGAGATGCCTGTATAGGAATTGGGAATGACAATTTGTCCTGGTATACAAATCCCTGCCCTGGTAACGGGCTGTACCAAACTCAGAGAGCAACCAAATGTGCTTTGTGAAGTACAAATGCCAGACCTCATTCTTGAACCTTAGTTATTTCTGCTCTTCCAAGTTTTAATGCTACAAACAAAAATGAAGAACCATATTTCACTTTATTGCCACAGATATTCCAGGCATAAAATTCCCACATGCTTTATAGAAGTATAAAGACTTTTGAGTTAACTCTAACACTATAGGCAAAGCAGCGCTCTAGTTAACAGGCTCCATCAGCCAAAGGTTTAATTACCAGCTGTTGGGCCAGCTTTCTCCAGGAACAATTATAACACAGTGAAGTCATTTTGTGGGGCATTTACCAAGACCAGATTCAGAAAATTGAGGCTGTTCTCTGGCCAACTGAAGTCTTGTGAGCACAACGCGAACATTTGCCACCTAGAAATAAAGTATTTTCCAAGCAAACGCTGCTACAGCAGAGCCTGGACAAGGCCAGATGAAAATAGAAACCTTATTTCCATCCCCTGGACTAACAGCCCAAGCAATGGTGCAAGCCTTTCTTATACATCTGGGGCTGGATCTGAATCCTGTATCTTTTGGTGCTTCAAGAGCTGCTATCTTGCTAGCAGGCATGGAGACCTCTGTAACTGCCGCATCCATTTTCTGTTAGCCTAACTGGTCCAGAGTCTGCTGGCTCTACAAGCAGCAAGTGCCAACAGATCACAAAAACATCCTTTCTTGTGCAATCCTCGAATCAGCGTGCAAATGTCATCAATGGTTGGCAAATTGGACTCTCCAGGTCAGATCTCAGGGTCAGACCTCAGATGACATTCCAACCCAGGACAGATACAATTTGTACCAGGACATAACTTCAATTTGCATCGGTTCAATTCACATTGAAAACTTTTGGCATTTTTAAGCTCTTCCAGCAAGGGACTCCCTGACATAGATGTGTATTTTTAACCCGATTCTGTTGACCAGTCTCTATACTGTCACAGTAACACACCAACATTTTCCCAGTAAAAAAATAAACACTAAAGTGAGATGGGAAAAGACATGTATAGAGAAGGTCAGTTTGTTTTCTGCTTGTATTTCAGACCCCATCACAAGCTTCTGAGAAGAGTTCCCCTGTCCAGCCAAGCCATGGCACTGTGTGAGCAAGGAGTGAGTCCTGTCAATTAAGAATAAGTCATGATTTAATTTGTCCTTTAAAGGATACTTTGGACAACCATGCTGTGAAAGTTTCTTTTGGTGATTCTCTGCTGAACTGTCCAGGCAGCTTCCAAGCCCAAGATAAGTAATTTAACATCTTAGCGTGACACTGAGAGCAAGAGGACACTTTAAGTATTGAGACTGCAAACACCCATGTATGGAGCTCTAACTCCTGTGCAGCCTACTGAAGGCAATCTGGTTTTGCCCATTTTCCAGTGGGCTGTGGATTAGATTCTGCCTCAAGCCTTCTATTGATACTGGTCTCTGTGTGCAGTGGGGTTTTGTACTGGTTAAATACCCCAAAGGCTGAGAGCTCTTCATTAGGAAACACCAGACTCAGAAACCAAGGTGGAAATTAGCCTGGCTCCCAGACCTAGATTCAAACCAGCATACGAGTGCGTCTTTAACCTCAGCTGTATCCTAACACCCTGTTCTTTAATTGGACCCCACTGGGGGGGATCTGGGGATATGCCAGGATGCCTGGCTCAGCACCAGTTTGCTTCTAATCAGGTGCTCGAGGCTGTAGATGCATTGGGAACCTAGAGCTAAGTCCACAGCAGGCTGGGGCTCCAAGTGCAATGAGATGATGTGATGGTGTTACAGCACCTCAGCTCTGGAGGAGGTTAACAGTGGGTATCAGGTGTTTTATGTTGCTTCTTGGCTGCTTTATTCTGGATATAAAACCACAGCCAGAGATTCAAACCCTTGTAACACTGTGAGAATACAGCCCTAGCATTATCCTACAGTTACCATTCATGCTACAATGGGCTGGCTTGAGCATTTATGCAAAAATGCAGGGATATCTACTGGAAGCAGTGTTTCCACTGTAAAATGAATTAATCTTATTTCTGAGTGAGGTGAAAACAAATGAACAAACACAGCATTATTCTGTCTCCCCAGTTTCTGTTCCCCTTAACTGCCCATTAAGGGGGATTAAGTCAGCACTGTCAGTTCTGGGACTAAAGCAGTCTTTTGGTTTGTAAGAATTTCATAGAGGGACATAAAAATCCACTTATCTAAAGAGCTACTGAGTGGAAAAACTTGACATTGAAAACCTGCTTTTTGAACCATATAAAACAATGGCTTTCAACACCTTTTGCTTTGTGGACCCTTCTATGTTTCCTAGTGAAGAGGGAGACTTATGCAGCAAGTTTAAGGCTGCAACCTTGTTTCCTCCGCGTTACTTTTCACAGAGATTTTAGAGGTAATCTCCTGACCCCTTGGTCTAAAACCACAGCTGTTTTACTTTAAAAGGTCTGCATTTTTATTCTCAAATCCCAGGAAGAGGGGAAACATCCTATCAGGGCACCCAGAAGATCTCTCTCCTCTCCTCACAGGATGTTGTAGAGCTGTCTATGGCACTAGCGGGTCTGGAACAAAGGAAAAAAGTCTCAATACTGCCAGGGATGTGGCATACATAGACAAGTACAGGGCTACAGAAATCAGTATGATTTTTGCCATGGACTCGAGCAGGCTGCAGATTCCCCATCCAGACCTGCAGACACCATTTTTCCCTTCCCAAGGGTGCCCAAGCTGTCAGCAGCCAAACTGGGGAGACAGATGGTCCCACAGGCACAGGGGCTCCATGTCACACCAGGGCTAAAACTGCTCCTCTACACATCCTGGCAGGGCTGGTGACAAGCAGAGCTGTGTGGGGAGAGCAGCACTTTTTTTCCAGGACACTTTTCATTACAGTGATGTGTTTGCTTTGAAACTGAGCCTCAAGACATCTCAGCTTTTAAGGCCTCCACCCCATGTTTTCTTGTTTCAACTTTTGAGCTTATTCCTTAAGATAAGTTAATCTGTCAGAAAATAAAATCTGAACTGAAAGGAAGCTCAGTATGCAATATGAATGCTGCTAAAATAAAATTCATCCTGACCAGAAACATCCTGAAGATTTTAAGTTTACCACTTTGGATGGCAAAACCAGAGTTGAGCAGTAAAACAAGTGGAACTCAGCAATTGTTGAAATACAATTTTGTACAGCTAAAGAACTATTTTTGCAGCTAATGACTTTTAAGGATACTTAAACTATTTAGAAAATACTTTTTAAATGGTTTAGGTATCTTTAAAAGAATATTTTAAAACTCAAGTTAAATATGACAATTCTATAATGTTTTAAATTGCATAGGTCAACGTAAAAGTCGTAATTCAAAAATTTATATAGAAAAATTAGAAAGCAATTGCTTTAATTCTAACCATTTGTATAAAAATTGTAATCTGTCAAAACAGTTGATAAAACTAGAGATTTGAAGAGAAATTTGCAAAATGTTTGTTATCTTTGGCACAACGTGAGTAATTAGAACCACTGCGCTACACAAATTGAATTTTCATCAAACAAACTTATTGTTGTTATATGCTCAAGTGAATGAACCGCAGTTGTTTAGTCTGGATGGGAGAGATGTGTGGGGGAGAAGACATGATAATAGACTTTAAATATATAAAACACAGCTGTAAAGAGACAGGGGTAATGTGTTTTCAGTGTCCATGGTGGAGAGGTGAAGAAGAAAGTGAGGCCCAGGCTAGAGATGAGAAGGGACTTCACAGCAGTTGGGACAACAGAACAGGGAGAGAACTGATGTAAGACCACCACAGAGTGTATGTCGCCAGATATTTTTAACAATAAACATCTGTCGGGGGAGGCAGAAGACAGGTCAGTGCAGCCCCAGGAAAATAAGAGGTGAGTTTTAGTGATTTGGGTGTGTGGATCTCCACACAGGTTCTAGGGGAGGTGGGCACCCAGGGACACCCTGTGGGTAAATGCCGCTGTGTAACATTTTTGACCTTGCTTTGCTGAATCTTTTTTTGTTGGCCCATTCAAGATAACCCACATCCCACAGGGGTGTGCTTACTGCCAGATGAGAACTGGCTGGCTCTTGACACCTTTCGCAGCCTTATTCCTGTGACCATGATGCTTCCCACGCCATTCCCACCTCTTCCCATTGCTGTCATGGCCCCATCATCCTTCTCCTGGGCATGCACACCTGCACCACTGTCTGTACCACTTTGGCTGTTCGCAAATTACGTAGCTGCCACCACCTCTGCAAAAATTTCTGTGGGAAATCATCTTTTTGTGACAGATGGTTGCCAAGCCCCAGAGCAAGCAGTGCTTCTAATCTGTGTTTGCAGTAGAGCATTACATGATGTGAAAATCACTTTATTATCATAAAGTGCCAAATATCTCCAGTATGACAGCTGAGTCTGACCTGTGATAGGGCCAGTTCAGGTATCTCCTGCCAGCTACGCAAGCCATGTGCTGGAGTATACCATCCTCTCACCTATTGTAGATCAACGTTACTGCAACCCAGCAAGTTGGGAAGAGACGACTCCCTTCTGCAAGTGAAATGCTGGTGACCTTCAGGAAGTGACGTTAGACCCTGCTTCTATCCTGCTGCATCCCCACAGGTACCCTAAAAATCTTGCCACTTGTGATGAAGGCATAGTGTGGAATCATTGTACTCTGTTTTAGCTCCTTTTCAGCCCAGGTGGCTGAAGGGACACGAGGTCAGGTCATGTATTCAGTGCCAAAAGAGGATGTGACAACACCTACCTATTTGTAAAGCAAGCCATCCCATCACCTTTTCTGTATTCTTGCAGTAAGATAGTGGACATTTCTCCATGGATTCTTGTCCAGAGCACAAGCATGTCCTCCTCATTCAGGGTCTCTAGAGGTGTCCGTAACACAAATATTAAAGAAAAGCAATGAAGCATCTCCCCTTGCAAAGAAATCCATTTGGAGACCAGCAAGCTGCAGGCTTTTCAGGACACACACTATCTTGCTTCACCTCTCCATCCTGCAAACACTTAAGCTACAACAGAGAGGCTGGGGGAGCTCCAGTCAGCCAGGTTATTCTCAGCACCATAAACAGGTGCTCTGAGATAACGTAGACAATTTCGTGTGCAGCATTCCAGTGTCACCTTGAATGAACACTACCTGTGGTGCAGCATGTTGGGAGTACCTGTGCCCAGTCAGCTCATGAGCACTCACTTTGCTCTGAGGGATGGTCTTCTGCTTCCACCTGCAGCCTTGGCCACTAGTAACCCAACAGACAACACATATTACAATTTGCAAGTCCTTAAGCTGCATATTTCCTGCAATAAAGGTCACAAAATTTTGATGGTTTCTCTGCAGTGAGCACAAAAAAGATAGGTGTAAAATGCCATCTGTTTATGGATGTTCTTAGTGAACTAGAGAGAGTCCAATGAAGAGCTACAAAGATGAAGGGACTGGAACATCTCGCTTATGAGAGAAGGCTGAGAGCCCTGGGGCTGTTTAGCCTGGAAAACAGAAGACACAGAGGGGATCTTATTAATGTTTACAAATATCTCAAGGGTGGGTGTCAAGTAGAAGGGGCCAGTCTCTTTTCTGTGCTGCCCTGTGATAGGATGAGAGGTAATGGTAGCAAGCTGAAACACTGGAAGTTCCACCTCACCACGAGTTAAAACTTCTTCACTGTAGTGACAGAGCTCTGGAACAGGCTGCCCAGAGAGGTTGTGGAGTCTCCTTCTCTGGAGACTTTCAAGACCTGCCCGGATATGTTCCCGTGTGGCTCGCCATGGGTGATCCTGCTCTGGCAGGGGGCTTGGAGTCAATGATCTCCATAGGTCCCTTCCAATGCCTACCATTCTATGAACTGTTACTGAGGCTGGATCTGGGAGGAGATTTTAAAAAGGTTGCCAAGTTGCTTGGCTTTACCTACTAAAGCCTCGGTGACTGTCCTTTCACAGCTTTGGTAAGTCACCCCCATCAGTCAGTAGCCACCTCTCATCAGTTTCTCTCTTTTAGCTTTTGAATACTGTCCTGACTGCACACCCAACTGACATCCACAGATCTTACCATGGCCATGTCTCTATAGCCACACTGTAAAGACCGTAAATAAGCAGGCTGATGGCCAAAGAGGCTTAGCAGCTCTTCAATGAGGTATCAGAGATACTTGGAGAATGATCTGTACCAAACTTTGGCTACAAATCACTGATATCACACAGATCTCAGCTTGCGAAAAATGGAGAAGTTAATAAAGCAAGCTTTGATTAAAATAAGGGCAACCAAAATTAGACCCTTTACTGCTACAGCAGTAAGGCGAAAACAAGGATGACTGGTTTCTTCTAGTGGTGGAAAATTCTGGTCTTGGAGCTCAGCTGAAGAGGAAAGACTTAATGTAATGAGAAAAGTTCATTTCATTTTGGGTCAACCAAAAACATTCTGCTTGACCAGTAACAAAATGTTCTGGTTTGCTTGGAGACTATTTAATCTTTAAAAAAAGTCAAACTAAAAACCACAACTCTTTTCCTTTTAAATTTAGATTCATTTGAGAAAAAAAAGAGGCTTCAAACTAAATGATCCTCAATAAAACAAACTGCTTCAGCCTGAAAATGCTGAAGTGAAACATTGCAATATTTAAGGAAAGAAAGAAGGTCTTCTATTGTTTTGTCTTGTCATTGACTGACTTCAGCCCAGATTTGTGAGTTATTTTGTTTGCCTTCATTTTCACAGGGGACTTTTTAAAAATTAAAATAATTTAATAGTCTCTTCCAGTTCACTTTGAGGTACAGGTGGTCAGGTTCAGCAAAGGTTCATGAGAGTGTGACTGAGCTGACAATTTGCACAAATATCAGGCAAACACTTTGTTGGTTTTGGTTTGGTTGCTTTGGATTGGTTTGTTTGTTTTATTTATTTTTTCCTTTGCATTTTAGTTTTTATTTGAAACTGTACATGAGTCTGAGAAGATGTGGGGTCCTCAGGACCAGCCACCCCTGAAACATGCACAGAGCAAACCTGTCAAAGTCTGTGTGCTCTGCCATGTAACCTGCACACTACAAAAATTCAGATGCCATCTTCAGTCCTGCAAAATATTAAGACAGGCATTTAAGATTTACCCAACTGATTAAGCATGAGCAGCTTGTAATTGTTTCCAGATTCCTCTCCTAGCAGGAGAAAAGGCTCTGCAATCCCTGTCCACATGCTCAGTGTAGCAATGCTCTCGCAAACAAAGAAACTGAAGATGAACTGAAGAGGACAACAAGATATTCCTGAGTTTTGAGAACAAGTCAGCATTACCTTTTAATGCAAAAGGGGCTGTCCAGCTCAGAAGAGCAGGATTATTTAGTCAGGTCATACCAGCATGTCTGCATCCTCCCTGTAGCAACACCTGTGAACCAGCAACTAGAACTCCCTCTTAAGTACACGTGGTGGGATTCAGTCTGCAATTTTTCATATGGCTTGGGAGTGTTAAATGAAGATCAACTGTTGAAATCAGCCTCATTTAGGGGAGTCTGACTATGTCTGCACTTACAGAGAGGACCTTTGTTCTCCAGGTTTTATATGAAGCCCCAAAGATTGCAGACTTTCTGCATAAGCCACAAAACAATCCAGCAAGCATCTGGAGAGACTTGCCTCACATCCCAAACTGTTCCCTTCATGCAAGTCTACCAATGTATTTTTCCCACAGATAGCTTGATCATGCAAAGAGATTTTACCAAACTTGCTCAAGGTTTCAAAAAACCTTAGCAACTCCATCCCAAGTTTGAAAGCAAATCCAAGGGTTCACCATTGCCTTTGAACACAGCAGGGATCTACTCCAACAGGTTAGATCTTGGGGGCCACGTTGCTCCCAGGATTTAAACCAAAGCAGACCACATGTGAAATGGCAACTACCTCCTAATATTTTATTCTCGAAATACAATAATTTAGGGATTATAATATTTTAAAAAATATTATTATTACTATTTTAATGGCAAATTCAATGTGCTGCCTTCCTTCCTTAATGAAGGGGACCAGGGACTGGTGCTCAATTTCTTGCACTTTCTAGAAATAGTTCCTACAAATCCTTTGTAAAAATATAACCTCAGTCTCCCTTTTACCTTCTCTCTCCCCTAGAGAGGAGCTTTCATCAGCTCAGACCATTTTTCTTCCACTACCTCTTTATCTTAACCCTTTCTCCAAAGTTACATTTATTTTCCAATGTCCACAGCCAGAAGAAGGATACAGAGAGTACAGCTGACTGCCTTTTGAAGGTCACTATCACCACTGCAAGAGGCACAAGCCCGGAGAGAGACATCTCTGAAAACAGCCCCTGGCTTCATCCAGCCCAGAATGCTGCACAGTTCACCCAGTCCCCCTCTGCAGCAGCTGTCATTGCAGCCCATCAGAGCACATCTTTGTAGCCAGAGCTGACTCCTGCGCTTGGATTGTGCAAACCCCTTTCCTCTCCCTTCCGCAGTCCTGGCTATGGTGTGCACATCTGGTTGTTTCTCTGAACCTCTCCACAATCATTGCTTCATCTCCGTTCAACTCCAGGCTGGAAGTGTAGCTGATCTCCCTCCCCTGGGATCTCGCCTGCTGCCACTTCCTCCTCTCTTAGCCGAATTCACTGCAGAGAGGCTCATGCCATTCCAGCCTGTGAAAAACCCTCTGAGAAGGGTCTTTTTCCAGCATGGAAATTTTGGTGCTCTCCTTGAGGAGATGATCTCAGATAAACTCACTGCTGAGGAGAGAGGTTCACTACCCTCTGTGGAAGTCTGGTCTTCATCCAACAGGGTTTATTGTGTTTGGGGCTGCTTTTGTGTGGTTTTTTTGTTTGTTTGTTTTTGTTTTGGTTTACTTTGATTTTTTGTTTGTTTGTGTTTTGTTTGTTTTTGTCTTGGTGGCTTTTTTGTTTGTTTTGGTGGGTTTTTTTGTTTTTTTCTTTTTCTTTACATTTGAGCAAAAATGCTTGCCTTCACAATGTGAGAGAGGAGTGAAAAAATACATTGCTGCCATTAAAGAGGAGAGGAAAAAAGGGGTTCCAGCTCATTTTGAAGAGGCCTGGTGCTGAAACAAATGGGTTTCTCTTGTTTAAATTAAATGAGAATGGATCTTCTAACAGAAATGGCCTTTGCTTACTTAAGCAAGCTTGGGTGAGGAGCAGCATTTGCTGTATCCTGTCTGAGTGAGTCTCTCTGCAGTCAGAGTGGTGGGCGTCAAATCTGGCACAGACCATGTGGGGTTCAGTGTTAGAGCCAGAGAGTTGGGACATGGTTGTGCCATTTGAGATGGAAGGAGAAACATCTGCAGTGAGGGGCAGAGCTGAGCCTGCACAGAAGCTTACAGAGGTGGCAGCTCCTACCTGCAGCAGCTTTTAACCACATTTACACACCAGGGTGGGGAGCTCTTCCATTGAAGTACCTGTGTGCACAGCCTCAAGATCGTGTTTTACTCAGCAGCAGTAGATTTGGTGTTCATATGGACAGAGGAAGGTCTTCACTTGCACACTCACCCACCTGCTCATGGCCAAAGGCAACTCGATTCTGGTTTGTTATGCTGCGTCCTGGTCATGCTGTTCTTCAGCTCCTGGTGTGCATAGGTGATCTGCAGCAGTTTGCTGTGCCAACAGCAGTCCCCAGGCAGCACAGTCACCCCATCTGCACCATGACCCAGGGCTCACAGATGAATGATGGCAACAAGAATCATCTGCAGGGAAGACATTGAGAAAGATGATGAAAAATCTCATCCCCCACCAGCCAAAACCCCAACTCATCCTTCTACACACCTACCAAGCATTGGGTTTGTGGCAAAACCAAGCCTGAAGGGGCTATTCAGCCCCCACAGCACCTTTAACTATGCTTTTCTATGTCATTACAAAGCAGCCCTGACAGTGCAAGAAAAGAACAGATTTAGAGCAAATCTCCCCAGAGCACCATCTGCAATCCCCCTGTGGGCTGGGCTGCAGGTCACTGCCTCCCAGCAGCATCGCTGAGGGGAAAACGCTGCCGGCTCAGCCCTGTCCTTGGAAAATCATCAGGGAAAATCGGGGGCAGGGGCTGGAGGTTAGCACAGCCCCGACAAGGCGCCAGGGATACCTGAACCGCTAATTTGCCAGACGCCCCCAGAGCCTGGCTTGGCAGCCCCCCGCCGGCTGTCGCGGCGTGGAAGCCATTAACATTTAAAAATACTTGCAGGAATGGGAGGGTGGGGGGAAAAAAATAAATGGTATTTGCGGAGGCCCATTCCTCAGCACACTTTCATGTGTGCCAAAGTTTGTTGGCATGGCTCTGAGTTTGATAGGGAACATCTGGGCTGCTGTTGCTGCCTGTATATTGGCTGAGGGCAGCGAACAAAAGGGGTTTGTGCAGGAATGCACAGGGAGGGGTGCGGGGTGTGCACGCATCGAGGGACGGCTGCGAGAGGCGAAACACAGAAATACTCTCTGGAGAAGAAAGCCTAATGCACATCCCATATTCCTGCTTTTTAAAAGGGGATAAAAAGCCTTCCCCCCTACTTCTCTTCCCTCCTCCAAAAGCACACCAGGGTTCTGAAGGCAAATGGGGCTCAGACACAGATCTAGGCCCTCTGAACATTTGACTATTGTCAGTCTGGAAAAACAATCAGGGTGGAAGGAGCAGGTTAGCTGGAGAGTGGGGAACTCCAAACCCAAAAGCACCAGCACATACTCAAGACAACCAGTGAGCTCTTTGCAAGCAGCCCTGCTCCTCACACCCTGATGCTGCTGTGGGGAGAAGCATCCAGGGACAAACCCCCTTTGAGCACACTGAGACTGGTGACATGCACCCACCAAGAACAGCACTGGTTGAAGTTTCCTCCCCCTTCAGTTAGGAATTTGGGGTTAAGCAGCTGAAAATTAGCACCACGCCACTGCCAGCAGCACAAAACCCACAGACTGTTTCCTATAGTTGCAGGATCCTCCCATTGTATCTGACACCAGAGGATGGTGTGGACAGAAGAGGGATGACACTCTTGAGGAAGGCCGATCTGTTGGGAACCATCTGAAAACTACAGGCCAGGTGCAACCCTTGGCTCCAAAGATCACAGCATACATGCTCCATCCCCAAGGAGCTGCTGCTGCCTGAGGGTCAATACCAGAAACCTCTGATTGAACCTAATGTAACATTGCTGACATTCTTCCTTTTGCAGCTCCTCTCCACCATCCCCTGCCTGCAGTACTTTTTACTCAACGTTTGCAGCATTCACAAATTTTTAAGAAATTTTACTCCATGGACTAAACCTTTTCCTCAACAAAAGCAGCACTGGTGTAATTTCCTACCTGCCCATAGCTCTTTGCTCACCCCATTTTTGCCCAACTCAATACCACAGGCAACAGTTTGGGGTATTTCCAAGTTTTTTTGTTTGTTTGTTTGGTTTTGTTTTAATCAATGGAGCATTTTTCTCTTCTTTCTAGTATATTCATTTGGCCTGAATCCTACCTAGCAGCCTACATTCCCCCTTGGCTCCTGTTCTTCACAAGGGCACACACTAGTTCTGCTACCCAGAACAAGATTTCCATTGCCTCTGTCTTTGGTATTCCTTGGAGTTGCTGGATCCACCCCACAGAGGGTATCTGGGTAGCACCTGGGGCACACATCCCTCTTGCTACTCCATACCTTGACAGGGCAGCCCTCTGGGAAAGCCCCGGGGAGCAAAACCTAAAGACAGGTCAGTGAAGATCCTTAGGTCTGACAGCCAAGGCAGATTTTTCCAGCCCTAATCTGCTTTTTCAGGTCTCGGCAGCATGCCGACAAGCCATCATTTTGAGCTGACTTACTCAACACCATCAGCACAACCCTCCTGGCACTGCCTCAGGCAGCAGGCTTGTGCTGGGGATGCTGGCTCCAGAGCTGGGTATGTTTGGAGATAAGCTTCCTTGAGCAATATTTGGATTTCAATTACATCAGTGTCAAGACACAGCTTTTCACCGCAGCCAAGCAAGGTCCTGCCATGCCAAAGAAAGCGGCCAGGCCAGCCAGGGGCTGTGCACAGCATGTCAGGGAGGGCACTGGTCCCTCTGCACCCCCATGCAGGGGCACAGTGGAGGGGAAAGCCAGCTTGCATGGGACAGTGCAGGCTACACACACCTCTGGCTGTCATGCAATCATAACTGGTCATCTGTTCTGCAGTGGGTTAGGAAAGGAACTGCAGAAAACACAGATGGTCTTTGAAAACTCCCTGCAGCCATCACCAGGCATGTGAAGCCATATATAAGCATGTGACCAAGTTCTGCAGTCACAGCCCTGTTTTATAAAGGAGGAAAAAAGTGGAACTGCTGTGTTCAGTGACAGATATCCCCTTGATCCACTTCTGAAAACAAGGGGGTTGAGAGTGGCCCATTTACTTCTGCTTTATCACACATCAACATTGTCAAAGTACATTTGCCATTGCTCAGGGATAAACCTGTCTTGAGCAGGTCTGCCTCCATTCATCCTCCACATCCTTCTCCAGGACACCTTTACTTTTAGCTCTGTCTGAGAAACAGCCCAGTGCACCAAGTGACATGATGGTGCAAAGGTATCACTCTCCATCTGTCCTCCTGTCTGACACATCCTTCCCTGACTACTACCACCAACCTTGTGGAGGATTACGAGTGTTTTTCTAAAGCATGAAAAGAATTCAAGAGCCTAAATCCCACTTTCCAGTGTGATTAAAGGCCTCATCAGGAGGTAGACTGTTAATCACCCTAGATGCTTTTGAAGGTTGCAGTAGAGGTTCATCTGTATCTTCAACATCTTCAGGGGACCCACGTGCCTTTGAAGTCCCTCTTGAGAGGCTCCAATGGTGGTGGTTGGGAAGAAGGACGACTCTCAGAACCACCCAAAGCTTTTGCCATGGGACAATTAAAATTAAGAATCTAGTGAACTCCGAGAGGTTCAAGATGCTCCTGCCAATGCGGTTCCATCTTATTTGCCCCATTGCTGTATCCTATCCATCATCTAACATAGGCCAGCTGGGAAACTCATAGTGCCAAGGGAAGGGGCTTGTGGGCACTGGTGGGGAAATGCTCATTTAACTTTTTGCAGACAAGGGTGCTTCAAGCAGTTGTTTCAACTTGAAAAAAAATGGACCTGCATTTCCAAATTGTCCAAATGTTTGGCTTTTACATTTCATTCAGTGACATATCTCAGGGTTTTAGTTGAAAAGGTCTTTTCTCTTCAGAATTAGGCTGCTTGCAAGAAAAAAAAAAAGCCTATCAAAACAGGAAGCTTGAAGTTATCAAAGAAAAATATTTTCATTGACCTAAAAAGATCTTACCCTTTGGATTTCTAGTTCAAAATTTTTCAAGACTGACTCTTTATACCCACAAGAGATGAGAAATATTGTCAGTACCTCAAACTGCTGCCAGAAGGAAAAAGTTTTTAATTACCAACCTCTATTTTTAACCTGCAAACAAGAGTAACTTCTCATGGGTGACAAACAGATTCTCTCAAGGTTCTACCACTGGCTTCATTGAGGCTTTTAAGTCAGATATAGGATTTTTTTTTTTTTGATGGGACATGTCCCAGGCATTTTGTAAAGTCCACTGTATCGATTTCCAGAGCAAGCATCAGATATCACGTGCTTTTCCTATTTAGAAAAATTATGTCATTGTCTTTTATACTCACCTATACTCCCACTGAAAACGACATTTTTTTTTTTATCTCCCCCTCTAGAATCCATAACACAAAAAAGACTAGATGGATTTTTCTCAGTTCCCCCAAAAAATTCCACTGGGTAAAGGCCAGGCATGCAAAAATTTCAACCTGAAAAGTGAATGTTTTGAGAAGTTTAGCTTATGAAAAGGGCTATAATGGAAACTGTTTTACTGCCATAATTATAACACCACAAACAGAGCCTACTGCAATATATAACATTATCAAGTGCCTGTCAGCATTTAATAGAAGCCTTAATTAACTGTTGGGGAGGAATATGGCAAAAAGTTATTTTCAGAAAATTTTTTGGGAGCTGCATAATTGCAAGATTTTTTTTTTTTTAAGTCTCTCTCAATTTGAGTCTTTACAGTAGAGTTCACAGGACAGACTAAATACAAGACACGAGTGTGTATCTTATTTAATGATAGGATTTTCTTTTCTGTTAAACTACATAATCCAGAAACAACAATAATGTTTGTATTGGGTTTAAGCCAGACACTTCAGAGTTGGATTTTAACCTTCCCCAAGTTTGGGGCTATTTAAAGCCAGGGCCTTGATTTGGCATGTCAGGGAGAGGCAGCTCATCTGTAACCTGTGGGGCTGTCCTGTCTGCAATTGGCTTTCCTCCCCTCCTTCCACCACCCCAAAGATGCTTACGCTCAAGATCTCAGGGGGATTCCCCCATCTTGTGGTAGCATTTTACCACACAGCAGTGCCTGAGGTCCTGGGCTGGGGACTCAGGCACAGATGAGAGGTGTGAGGAAGGCCAAGCACAACAGTTACAGGATTGTTGTAATTAATTTCATTCCATTGGCTTCACAGGAGATAACTTGCTCAAAACCAGCCTTACCACTATGTGTTTCCTCTCTCTTGCAAATCTGGGGAGGGGCCATACAGAAAGGCTCCTCCTACTACAGCCTGGTCTCCACACATGTCCAAGAGCCTCTTCGATCTCCAGCACACCTTTAAGAATTTGGCCCCTCTACTCTGCAGCAATGCCCTGCCAGTGAGATCCTGTCTGGAGCCACCAGACCAGACTGGGTGAGAGATGGGAATGGGGATGAAGGGCAAGCTCAACCTAGGAATGAGCAAGCAACGCAGCAGCACACTTTGAGCTGCCTGGGGCATAGAGTAAGACTTCTATGACACACGCTGAAGCTCTGCAAACCTACTGCTTAACTAGACAAGGAGCACAGAGGAGACATCAGGGCAGATGGTGATGTGATCTTCCAAGGTTAAGCCTGCTCTTGTGGAGCCAATATGTTAAACCCATTTCTTCTCGCTCCTACACCTGACCCCATTTCACAAACCTGGCAAGCAAAAGGCTTCTTGGCAAAGCAGGGCAGGTAATGTTGGGCAAGTCATGACAAACACTCCTTCAGTCCTGTCTGGCAGCCCAAAGTTATTTTAATTCCCTTTCTGCCCCCTCCACCCCCTGCCTGGCCCCAGCAGTCCCACATTGTGAGCTGGCAGGCCACATCCATCCCCCCACCCCTCCTGATAGCGCTGATAGCCCAACAGCTGCTCTGTCCCTTTGGAGATTAGTTTGTTTTCCTAACACAATTACTGCCACGTGGCCCTGCTTTCTGCCAGGATCAAGCCTGGATAGAGATAAAGCAGTGATAACATCACACACTGTTCCAAACCCCTTTGCAGCCCTGCCGTCCACTGTTTGTTCTCATTGACACGCAAGCACCCTGGCTGCAAGTTACCTGCTCCTATCAGTGCTGGGCCAGGGAGCCTAGGGAGCTTTGTGGCACTGAACCCCAGGGATTTAGCTCCCAGCTTTCTGTGCAACCCTGAGGAGCTGGTTTACAATGTACGCACACAGCATGGAGATCTCACGTGGGTGCAGCCACACCAGTGAGCTTGCACGATGCAATACAGTGCCGCTTATCAGATGTGGCACCCTGCTAGCTCAGCAGTCTGGGCGAGCACAGCTGGCCAACAGCTGGCTGCATACTGACCTGCTTGCACCCATGTCAGCTGTCTCTGCCTGGTCTCCTCTCCTCCTGACTGGGGTTAGCTGAAGCTCAGCTCTGCCTGCACATCACATTATCTGGTGAAGAAGCTCTACCTTGGTGCAGCTGCCCTGCTGAGTGTGTCTGGTCAGGGCTCACATCAGTACCTGCAGCACCAGCAGCAGGCTGGTCCACTCTAGAAACACCAGTGAAGCAATCGCAGGGGCAGGTCCCTTACAACCACTCTCCATCACATCCAGCAAAGATCCTCTGTCTCCCAGACCTGCCTGCAGAAATCCTTGTGCAGGGAACTGCTCCTGAAAGCTTCTGCCAGGGCGGATGCGGTGCACGCCGGGAGAGGACACTCAGGGAGCCTTGCTGCCTTCAGAGAGACAAGCATCCGTGCCAGATGTCTCCCATAAAGCTGCAAGTACTTTATTTTAATAATAAGCCTTAATGTATTCATTAAAGGCTCCCAGTGACCTGGGATGAATTTCCCCACTATTGTAAAGGGCTGTGGGAATCTGGAAACCGCTGCATTACAGTTAATAACTTTAATTTTACAAGGCCCAAAATAGACAACTGAAAAAATACACAGACTCACTGTTTCCAATTAAGAAGGGATTTCTTTTAATTCCTCTGCCACTGGCACTCTTGTTTAGGAAACAACATCACAGATATACAATCATAGACCAGGGGAAAAGCAAACCAAGAGAGTTGCCTTCTGTATCTCTATGACAAGAGCTGAGGAAGAAGCTGGGACCCTTCCTCCTCACTGAGTTATTGGTGTATGGAAGAGTCACAGCATGGCCAGTAACAGCAAATCCATGCTGGGGGAGCCATAGATAAAACTGTAATGCCGCCTTAAACCTGATGGACACTGGAGTTCTTTGATCCAAGGGAGATAATTTCCAATCCATTTTCTCCCTGTTCCCTCCAAGGGCCCCTAGTTAAGATGCTAAGGGGGTTTGGTGGGAGTCCTGAGAAACCACCCTGACAGTTGGGTGAGCAACCTACTTAACATTTGGGTCTACCAGCTCTCCAGTCTTAGGGTGAAAGAGAAACATTCCCCCAGATCAGCTTGGTAGAGATCACCATTGATTCATTTTGCCAGCCTCTTTCTTCCTCTGTCAGATGAGGGGTTGATTGTTGAGGGGGGGGGAGGGGGGGGGAGGAGCTGGGAACTGAAACTAAAACAATTCAGTCTTTTTTTAATTTCTGGAATTCTAATATTTTCCAGCCCAAATCTTTTCATTTCCAGATTTTATCTTTTTTTGCTTTCCAGTTAAAATTGGAGCTCTTTGAAAAGAGGAGTGACATTTTACATGGAAAATGCATTTTGCCACAAGTCAAGCCTTCCGGGGTGGAAAATTCAGTTTCAGGGAGAAGTTTTGACCAGAACACCAGTCTGGTTGTACTGGCAGCCAGCATCTGCCTTGTCACACATATCCAGAACTGTACCTGCCAGGCTCATGCCAAGGTGCTGATATCCTCCCTCCACTCATAGCAGGGACACACATGTCCTCACTAACATCACCTAAGCATCAATCAATGCTTATTAAAGCAACCCAGGTAAGAACAGCTGGTGAGAATGCCTGAAAGCAGAACTCAAAAGTTCCCTCTGCAAACTTGGCCTGACATAGGAAAACATCTTGTTTAAAAATCATGAGTGATCTCAGCTCATGTAGATCTCCAAACACTCTCCAGACCACATGAAAAAACAGAGCATAGGTCCCATCCAGCAGGATAGAGCTTGTGCACCCATCCAGCCCCTCACCGCACTGCTGTCCTCTTGACCAAGAGCTGTCTACTGAATTTGCCTTGGCCCTCGCATAGGAGCAGATTTGAGTTTTCCAGCCAAGCTGATAAAAATAATTTTTCATTTTTATATGCCTGGATTCCACATTTCTCCATAAATAAGGCAGTGGAAATTACAGGAAGGGGGTTGTTAGAGCAGTAGGTCATCTGTCAAAGCCACACCAAGAACACAGTTCTATCCCTCATCCAGGAAAGCATCTCTATTTAGGAAAGGTGACAGGCACATCTCTAGTCTCCTTTGAAGCCACTGAGAATGAGGGCCAGGCAGTTTAAAGATATCTGTTCCTTTAGGCATTTAGATAAGACCTAGATACCAGCTGGTAAAACCCAGACCCTCAGAAGGTATCTAAGCACACAAGGTTTTTAGTGAAAATTCAGAGCTTATGTACTTCTGTGGAGAGAGTCTTGAAGTACACACGTGCCTTAAAAACCACAGCAAGTGACTTCCTGAAAAGAGGGGATTTAGTCACATACATTGTATGTCAGGGTTTGTAAACCTTTGTGTTACCATTGAAAACCACCTGCAAGAGAAAAACCCAACCTCCAGCTCAGCTGCTTGAGGTGCAAGCCCTGCTGCATCCTTTTGTGAATGCAGTGGGTTATCTCCACTCTAGACATCCTCAGAATCAGAGAGGTCTGTTCCAGCCCCTCTCCAGCCACAAAGCTCTGCCATTTCAGGACAGCTGTGGACCCATGTTCATCATCCATCACCTCCAGACTCCCTCCTCCTCTTCCCCTCATCTTAACTCTGTCCAGTGCTGTGTGACCAGACGTGCCTAAAACCGTAGAGGAGCTGAACCACCGCACTTCACCTAAAACACCGACAAAACCACAAGCGGCACGGAGCTTCCCCAACCCTCTGAACACTTCCTATTCCCACCCGCAGCCCTGCTACTGCCTTTCTCACATCAGTGCCATGACTATGGCTGCTTGAAAAATTTCTATCTACACAGTTTTTAGCAGGTCACTTTTTCAGTGAAAGGCAACTTTTTCTTTCAGAAAAAAAAACACAGTAAACCTCTTGGTGGAAATTTGCCTGACTCATCTGAAATGTCAAAAAAACCTAGAAAAAATAGAGTTTTGTCCTCAAGCTGCAAAAATCTTTAAGCAAAAAAAATTAATTTTCAAGTTTTTAGGGAAAATTAAAGAAAACTTCCAAAGAGGATAAATTCTCTTGCTTCATTAAAAATGTTCATGGTGTGATGGCTACACTTCAGATTTCAGAAAAGCCCACCTCAAGAGACTATTAAGGAAATTAAATAGTCCCTGTGTGAAAGGGAAGGAACTGGTCCAGATTAGAGCCTGGCAAAGGAGCAGAACAAAGATAAATGCTTCGTTCTCAGCCTGACATTAACAGCTGAGCATCTCACAGCTCTGCTCTGGGATTTAATATATTTATCAGTGATCTGGATGAAAAACAAGGTGGTAATGCTGGCAAATGTCACAAGCCCATGGGGGCTCGGTGTCCCAATCAGGCTGACCACAGTCTGTCCCATCTGATGGCTGCAGGTGCCATCAGGGGCACAGCTCCAGCCCTGCTGCTGGCACCTGGGAGCAGTTTGTGCATCATCCAGTGAAGATGCCCAACCTGGCCTTTCCTTTGGTCCCATGGGAGCATTGGGCTGTGGCTCCACCACCCCAGGGTGCCAGGAAACCTCCAGCATCACTAACTTTTAGACAGAGACCTCACCCTTCTCAACACAGGTACCATGGATAGGGGAGTGTCACAATACAACCCTGCCATGTCAAATGCCAACACCTGGCACTGAATGCAGGGCCAGAGCCCATTTGGGAGGTTCACT
Source organism: Megaceryle maxima (assembly GCA_024605025.1). Taxonomy (NCBI): domain Eukaryota; kingdom Metazoa; phylum Chordata; class Aves; order Coraciiformes; family Cerylidae; genus Megaceryle; species Megaceryle maxima. The sequence goes on along the minus strand of JANHGN010014554.1, from coordinate 63,906 downwards.
GCTATTCTCCAGTGTGGGACCCAGGGGAAATGCACGCCATGGTGCCTCCACTCAGAGCTGCCAGCACCCAGATGGGCTACAAGTGAACATGAACTCTCCCTCCCCATCTGGAGCCCATGTACAGCAAGTGGCAAGATTTATATTGTGCTGAAGCATTCCACAGTTTTGAGCACAGAAATGATTGAACTCCAGATGTTAACAAGATGCAGGACCCTTTTTTATTATTAAAAACGTGATTTCTTGTTTTGCTCATGACAAAACCCATCAGATTAACTTATTAGGAGCGGAACTGCCATCAGGCCAGTGGAAGCAAAGATGGCTCTGAATGCCCAAGAGATCACTGGAGAGCATGGGAAGACTGGGGTTTCTTCAGAGTAGGGCTGTGTCCAGCTGCTACTCTGTACAGAACCAAGGGAATGACACAGGTGACCTTTCTCCATGCCTACTGGCAATGCAGGGATGTTGGTGAGTCCTCGTGCCTCAGTTTCCCCATCTGTTAGGGGACATACGAGTTAGAGCTGGAAGGAAAGTCCTAAGCAAACACACTCTGCAGCTTCATCCAAATCAAGTCCCCTTGCTGAAGTAGCATAACCTTTGCTTATAAGCACTATAGTCCAGACCAGAAATGGAAACCTGTCCATTCTGCTCAAAGCTCCTCTGTCTAACCTCTAAAAGGTAGAGAGGAACCCAGGACCTGTGACTGCCATGCTGGAGAAACTCAGCAAGCGGCTCTCATGCTCCACTTCCCTTCAGGGAGAGTCCTAAAGCTTCACAAACTTCACTTCCCATCAGAAAGGAACCAAGTTTCCAAGCACCTCTGCAAGTCCCAAATGCTCTTCTCAGCACAGCTCTGCTAGGAACATCCCCCAGCAGCATGTGGAGTGGCACAGCCAACATCTGTATCCCAGAGCATAGACTGGGGCGGGGACCTGTCTGGAACTGTCACATCTTCACTGCTTTATCACAGGAACTTTATCACAAGCTCATAACACACACGTCTTTGCACCATGAGATCAAACAGGTATGGGATGGCATTGCAGCCTGCTGTCACAAGACAGCCCCCAGCAGCTAGCACTGCTCCCTGCTGTGAACAGAAAACATGTTGAAGCTGCATGACAGAGAGGACCCACATATTCTCCCCCTTGATGTTGTACAGCCAGACCAACTCAGGGAACCCACCAGTGCAAGGCCAGCCTCTCCTGCTAATTGCTGGGAGGCACAGCATCCATCAGGACCTACACATTTCCACACAGCCATAGCACATGTCAGCTCTAAGGGCAGTTACATCTGTCAGCTCAGAGAGAGAGAAATGTTTCTGAGGAGTGCAAGTGTCCTTCTTGGCCAGACTGAGCTGGAGACAAGCTGGAGAAATGCAGCTTCTCCACATCCAGCACACACAACCATCCTCCCTGGTGGGGAGAGAGGGACAAGAGGGTAAAATAGCAGAAGCTGCAAAGGGTCAGGGCTGCTTCTGCCTTGAAACTCTGCATTCACCCTGCAACCCCAAGGGGCTGATCTGCTGAATAGGTTTGGTACCTGAAAGTTCTCCTTGCTCCAGTGATCCCAGGTTCCAGCCAGCAGGAGCAAAGGTACCTCTCGTTTCAACATTTGTTTGCTGTGTACCAGGCAAGGCTGTTACTGCCTACCCAGGGATTCAGCCTCCCTTGCTTCCCATCACCCCAGAGATGGGTGCTTGCCCACTCAATATGCCCAAGAAAGGCATTGCCCTGGTTCCTCTCCCACACAGGGACCCCATTTCCCTCATGACTTGGTGCAGGGGACAGAGCTGCTCTTCTACTAGCCAGGCCCAGGACAACAGGCACCAAGGACCCGCTACAGCACACGCCTGTGAGTAGGAGGACAGTGTTCACAGGATAACCCTCTCAGGACGCTTGCCTTAAGGTTGGAATCCTACAGGGCTGGAGTTCTCTGCCACCATCTCAGGAACAAACCCCTCAGCCCAGCACCAAAAGCCATCTTCCTCCACAGCCAGGGCTTGCAAGAAACTCCTGCAGACTAAAGCAAAATTTCTTGATCCAAAGGGACCCCTTAAACACAGCAGAGAGCTTTGTCACTCTGCCTGACTTTGTTTTATTCCTTCTTTGCTTGTTTTGGGGGAAGCTTCTTCCAACCCAAACATCCCTGCTAACTGGACAAACTGGGCCACAGCTTGGTGCCCAGCAGTGATGGCACTCCCTTGGCTCTAAGCCAGGTGCTTAGAGCTGGATGTCCCCCAGCCTTGCAGAGCCACCCTGGTGCGAGGCAGGCACTGGGGTACTTCCTCAGTTGAAGAGCTCTCTGCCCATTCCTTTCATGGTGCTGGATGCTTGCAACCTGCCTCCATCACTACTTCTTTCATCTCTTCCTTACAGCCTCTGATTTAATGCCACATCCCCAGGCAGGGCCCTGGGAGTGCCCCACTGCCTCTTTCGTTTCCCCCAGTTGCCTGCATGTGAAGCTTTTCATTCCAAGAAAAAGAGCATCAGGTGGAAGGAAAAGCCATGCTCTTAGGCTCTTGGAGAAAGATCCCACAAACATTTAATCCTCTCCTATTCCTCTCCCCAGAAAGCCATTTATCACTGGGGGGGGGGGGAGTATAATTGCAAATGTAATCAGGCAGTGCTGCTGGTGAGCACAGGCCATTACCACCCCACTCCCACACTCAGTGTGTAACATTTCTGGAAAGCCAAATATTGACCATCTCACCTGGGCAGAGCTGGTGGCTTTGCCTGCAGAGGACAGGTCCTGCTGGGCCCTCATCCCCTTTGCCCCTCCCTAGCAAGGGTGAGAGGCCCAGCATGCTGGGGCTCTGCAGCATCTGGGACACGGGAGCTCCCAGCTCTGCTGACACGAATAATTTCTTCCCCTGTTCTTGGCACGGTGTGTTCTGCTCAAACACTTCAAAGAGGCGGCTCTGCAGCAAGAATGTTTCAAAAAATATAATATTTCCATCTGTTATTCCAATAGTATATGCTGTAGGACTCTCCTCATGGACTATTTTCTTTGCTCCCATTAGCTAGAAAAAATATTCAATTAGCAAGCCCTCAGGGCTGGCAGGCAATGCCCTAACCCTGCAGCACCCCACAGCTGAGCCAGAATGTCCTCTTCTGCTCTAAGTCTGCTCTCTATACCTTAGCACTTCTCCAGAGAAGAAGGTACAGGCAGGGAAGCAGCTTTTCTTAAAGACAGGGAAGTCCCCTTGATTTACTAACTTTATTTTCATTCTGAGAGCAAACAGCACCTGCCTGTGCTTACAGAGATGCCCTGGGCTGTGTTTTGCTCAAGGCAGAGCAGCCTGACATCACTTCCCAGCCCTTACAGACAGCAACACCCAGGGATAGAAAACACAGGGCATGAGCTCCTGGGCTTTGGTGTTTGGTGAATGCTGAGCTCTCCCACCAGCCTGTCCTCAGTGGGGACATCCCCAGCATTGATCAACAGATCAACTGAAATGCATCTTGGGTAGGGCAAACCTCAAAGGTGGGAGCAGCAGCTGGGTGCTCCTTCCCTGGGCCAAGATGGGGACATCCTAAGGATGCTGCTGTGCTGGACCTTTCCCCCTTTGTGGTTCAGGCAGTTTGAGGAGATTTTCCAAAACTACATGTGAAGCAGATACGCCTTGTGGCAGTAAGAGCTGCTCCTTGATTACTCCCTCACCATCCTGAGCTGCCTCTTCACACAGTCCTTCCCCCACAGTTGGCCAAGGACCCCCAAAGCCAGTTACAGTCACCTAAAGAAGTCAGCCCACCCTATGGGGAATGTTTCCACTAGTCAAGCAAAGCCTTAGTGCTCCAGTTTGGTGGTTAAACTGCACAACAGCTCACTCCTTACGCTACACGTTGCTTTTAGGCAAGAGGTCCTAATGGTTGGGACGGTTGGATGGATGGTGCTTGCTTCAGTCATCTGCTCTATCCCATGGCCAGCAAAACCACAGGGATAAGCAGTTTTCTCAAGCTCCCCAGCAGAGCAGCCCCATACAGCTGTCACAGCTCCAACCAAGTTACCCACAATGTCTGTCCCACCACAGGTCCCTGTTGGGCAATTTTAGCCTAGTGTTCAGGAGACTTTAAGATCCATCTTACCCCAAGAGAGCCAACAAGGGAAAAGATTTTCAAAATACAGACTGAAAGCTTCACAGCCTCAGCATACAAAACCTGAGCTCCCATCATTTCCTGTCCCACGACCCAAAGTTTCATACTACTAAGACAGCAAAGGCTTCCCAGACCCTTCAGAGAGCTGGAGATGATAACTTCCATTTGTGAGCCACAGCCAGAACAAAATGAGTCTTTATTTTTATATGGCCCATTATAAGTCATTATTTAGTGTTCCCAGGTGTCCTATATCATCAAAGGCTGCACTGCTGCCATCCAGCACATGGATGAAGCAGGAGACATCCTGAGACCAACTAGCTCCAGGCCCCAGATCTCCTCTTGCTCTAAGCCCTCATGAGCCCCCGAGAAGGTCATGCCTCATCTCTGCACAGACATCCCAGCACACACATCCAAATGAGAGGCGCAGGATTATTTCCGCCCCCCAGCTCCACAACCCAAAGTGTAACCCTCTCTACTCAGCTGGAGTAGTGTGGAAATAGAGCTTTTATTGCATCCTGAGCCATTTAGAGTTCCTTTTTATAAAAAGGAATATTCTTCCCCCTTCCCCAATTTAACAATCTCCCAAATGCCTGCTTTCCTGACATCAAACCTTTGCAGCTTCCCTGACCTCCCTCCCCATCAGACCAGATGGAAAGCAACAGCCCATTGGGGCTGCTCCAAGGGTACCACTGCAGAGAAATCACCACAGCAATCCCCACTTTCACCCATTTCACCTCAAGTACAATCCCAACCTTAAAACAGTCCTAGGGTGATGGCAGGATGAGGCCGTCAGAATTTGTGGCAATATCCCCTATCCATGGTGCATTTCTTTGTGCCCTTGCTGTGCAAGGGAGATGTGCCTTGAGAGCTGAAAGCCATCGAGACAGTGTCTGCAGACTTGGCCAAAACAAATAAACCACCAAAACTACAAGAGATTGGTTGATTTCAGGCCCTGTGAAAGGTGTGTTGGTGACTGGGGGGTTTCCTGATGATCATGGTAAGGAGGAAAGAGGGCACTGAGCAGAGCTGGTAACCTGGAGAGTCCAGTTACTAATTTTAAATGAGAACTCAGATTCTTGCAACAAATGAAACCCATCATGCCTTCAGCCTCACAAGTACATCAAGGACTCTGGATACTTGAAGTCCCTTTGCTCAGTTCAGTAGAAGTATTTCACAGTGACATATATGGGCAGTCTGCAATTTAAAATGGTCCTCACTCAATAATTATGTCAGCATTTGTTGTAACAGTAATCAGTAACAGTTAATATAACATACAGTAAATACCAGCTTGCCATTTAATAGTGTTAATATGCAACCTATAAAACATACATTTGTGTAATTATACTGATAAGTTTTCAATCTACAGTGAACAAAGATAAAAATCTGTCCACAGATCCTTACATGAAACGGAAAAGATCCCAGCAGTCGACAGCAAAATTTGCAGAGGGACTTTGGGAGCAGTGCACAGCATGACTTGGAAAGGAAGATGGTCACCAGCTGCAGAACAGGAGCAATAAGGACTTGACCTCCATCCTGCTGGACCATCCTTTGCCAGCCCTTGCCTCTGCTTGACATGCTTTATACCCATGACACATTTCCCCCAACTTACTATTTAAATAAAATCACTAAGGTGCTAAAATGCCCCACCTGCACTATTTGGAAGCCTAGAGTGAGTTTGGTTGAATATCTGGAGCCCAAAAATTAATAAAACATATTCCTTGAGGATTTTTTTTTTAATTGCTCTGTTTTAAAGGGTGTTATTCCAAAGGGCCAGCTCCCTCCCTGGCAAAAGCTAAGGTTGCCTCATTTCATTGCAGCTTTGCTGACCTACACCAGATGAGCTTAGGCAGCAGCAGGTCCTGGACAGGCCCTTCCTGGGGCAATAAGGATGGTTAAACCAAACACAGAAAGCATCCTGCAGGACCACTACAGCTCAGTCAGGCTGGCACATGCCAGCATCTTCTCTCCTTTCCAAACAAACCGACTTTCTCCCTGACTGTGGCAGACTTGCATGGAGTAGCCAGTAAACAAATGGGGCAGGAACCAGCTAGCACTTACAGTCCAATAACTCCAATTGTGTGCAGTGTGCAGCTGGGTATCTGTGAGTAATTAGAAAATATAAACACTCACACCAAAACTTAGGTTCCTATATACAGCAAGACCTTAATGGGCTTTCTTCAGCCAGAAAAATCCTTATTACAGTGATAAATTATTAGCCTTTTTTTCCCTAAACCAGCATGAAACATCACAATGGAAAAATAACAAAAGGAGAAACATGCCCATTTTTGGCAGCCCCGTCACGGAGGAGGACAGGGGCGAGGGAGCAAGAGCCAGCTCAGTGCAGCAGGGAGGTGGGACAGAGCCTGCCCCAGCCCAGTTCTTCCTGCCCAGTGCACCCTCACCCCTGGGTTCTCAGCCCCAGGCAGCCCACATCACCCATGAGCACTACAGCCAGCACATGCTAGTGTCCCCTTGAGTCTATAGCCAGCTGTGACAGCTCAAGCAGAGCCCATCACAGTTATGTGGCTTCTCTGCTGGCTAATATAGCCAAGCTGGGCTCAGGAGCTCCCTGTCTTGCACAAAGACAACCTCCCACCACTCCAGAAACTTGCTAGCTCCCACATCTCTGCCAACTGCAGCCCTTAGCCATGCTCATCTGAAATAAGCCACAAAAAGCAGAAGTCCACACAATCCTTGGGAAAACAGGTTAAACCCAAAGTCTGTTTTAGAATAAAAATGGTCCCACTTTGTGATGGGACAGAGGGAGAGAGACTGCAGGTGGGTCTCTCCAAGCTGTCACAGCCCGGAGAGAAGGGAGTGGGATGTGCTGGAAGCCATTGATAGCTGCACACACATCCCTGTCTGTACAAGCCAGTGCCCACTCTGGCATCACCCCACATGTTTGTATAAGATTGCACATGCATGAGGTCAATGGAAACTAGGAAGGATCTGCTGTGGTTGGGCTCCCAGAGGCACCCAAAGAAGTGTGATCTCTCACCCCAAAACAAGTCAGGGAAATTCATGAGAACAACCTCTCTTGTGGGTTATTCTGGCAGTAGCAGGGCTGGACAGGACCAGGAGTAAGGCAACACAGGACCATAAAGCATGTCAGAGCAGCAGCCACATGATGTGAGTCTCTGCACTGGGCATTCAGGCCCAACCACAGCCTGAGTCAGCCCAACACCACCAACCTGCCTCCAGCACACTCCCGACACCATTAACCATCTCCAACCTAAAGGAAGGCTCAGCATAGCATCTTCCAGACCAAATGCTTGTGATGCTTTTTGGGGGCACCTCTCTAGTTTCAGGTGCAGGCTCCAGCCCTCCCACATTGCCACTCCTAGGCCAGCAGCTGGCCCCAGGAGCCCACCCCAGCACCAAAAGCAGCAGAGATATAAGAAATCCCATGTAGCCCAGACAAACACCAGCCGCCCTCAGAAACACTCCATGAGCCAAACCTACCCCTCTCCCCATTCCTTTCAGCCTGAGCCCATCCTACAAACCATTCTCCCAGAGAGGAGAGTCTCACCCAGGGTCCACAATTATCACTGGTCTCATGTGTTAAATGACAGAGCATTTAATGCCTCATCTTTGGGGCTTCACACAAACGAAGAGAACAAATGACTGCTGGGGGAGATATGGTTTGCATCATTTAATCACCATTTCCAATAAAACAGTCCAGCAGCTCTGCGGAGGGTAAGACAGCAGAGTTCAGCAGATTTTATCAATAACATTGCAGGATCCCTACTGCGCGGCTAAGAGAGTTGCCATGGTTATTATGACAGATTTACTATCATTGTAACTTAATGCACCATAATAAGTATCTGCATAGTTATTATTGTTTTACAATGATAACTATAATTCAACCGCAGCTTTATGACTAAATTTGTAACATTACTACAATGTTCTGGGAAGAATTGGAAGCAGGATAATTCACATGCTTTCTCAGAATATAGAAAGAAAGAGATCCTCGTCAGTGCCTTTTTCTTTCCTTTCTGATTGCTTCTTTGAGAACAATTTTTGTGGTTTGGTTACTGTTGGTTTGGGAGAAGGTGCTCTGTCAGAGTCAATGCACAGAGGTAGCTGAAAAATGAGATTTTCCACTGCAAAATTCATCCTGGGGAAAAAAAATAATCCCCAAAGTCTTTCAACATAAAGTTGCAAAAAAATTCCCAAGCGTTGCCAACTGGGAAGCAGATACAAAGTGCTGGCAAGATGAACAAAAATGGTCAGGTTTTGTTCAAAAATGACCATATCATCAAAAATGTCACTGAAAGTGACCCTGGTGATCAGTGGAAACAGTGCTGCTGGAAGAAGGTCTCCAGCAGCCCCAGTACAGAGCCACCTTCTACTCTAGTGGCATGGAGAAGGCTCTTCACCACCTTGGAGCCAGCATGGACAAACACTACGAAGCAAAATGAAGCACCTTCTCTCCCAGCTCTGTGGATGCAGCGTCATAACCTGCCCCAATCGCATAGCCCAGCCCACCCCAAGCTCCTGACAGCCCCTGTACAACTCGGTTAGCAGAACACACTGCCAAAAGACTTAAAACTGCCTTTACTGGTGGATTAGCCTGCTCAGACATGGAGTGATTTGAGGAATCAATGCTTCAGACAAAGACTTTTTGGCAGTTCTCAGGGTACACAGCCCACATCAGGGGTTCTCACACCTGCATCCATGCTGCTCCTCTCCAGGACAGAGAGCAAGTCCCACCACACAAGCAGCTGGTCCCAAGGGAAAGGCAAATGAATGAGCCTGAACTATAGCCAGGGTTTCCAACAGGCTCCCTTGCACCCTCCTCCTAAAGCTCTCCCCTGTTTGAGGGCTTAGCTCCTTCTTGAGTTTCATAGCAAGTGCAACGCTGCCAATTACCCTGCAAGTTTATAAGGAGGTCTGGGGTCTTACATCCCTCTTTCATTCTACCCATGCAGCCCATTTCCCCTGGAGGCTCTGGGGATGGTTAATGGCACTTACACTGCCTAGGCTGGGCAAATTAAAGCAGAAAAGGGGCAGTTTTCCAGCCCCTTCTCATTATCCACTGGGAAAAGAGCCTGAGTTTTTCCAAGGAAGGTAAACCAGCTTGTGCCACCCCTCTGGCTCCCATGGCAGGCCCCAAGCTCACACCTCCTGTGGACATCCCAGTCTCAACACATCATCCCAGCTTCTCACTATACCTCAGTCTCTTTAAAGCTGCACTAACGTAGCAGGGACAAGTCACAGCAATTCTACTGACCAGAAGCTAGCCCAGCAGTCTGAGCTCTAAGTCTTGGAGCCTTTTGGGTTCCCAACTCTGTTGCTTTCCTGAGTGATTTATGGTCTTTTCCCATTTCTCATCTTGATTTGACCAGGGATGGTGGTTCCCACAATCGCCCATCCTGCAGAATGGGACACCAGATAAGACAACCCTCACCACACTGCATCAAGTGCCCCTTCCCAGTGCTCCTCAAACAACAGGCTGCTCTTCCTCCACAGGGCCTACAAAAGTGTATGGGGAGCCCCAAAGTTGCCCTGCATCAGCAGGAGAAGGTGACTGGCAGAGGCAGGACTGAAGCTCACGTCAAGGCCAGGTGCTCATCTGCCCTCTCTCCCAGCAGTGATGTGTATCAGAACAGGCTTACGTCATGCTCCCCTGCCACCACCACCTCCTGCTCCCGTGGCTGATATATGAGAGTAGATATAGGAAAATCTACTCATAAAATTAATGGAGGCTGCATGAACTCACAGATCATAAACTCAGAGGGGTTTGCAGCTTGCCTTTCGGGGAAGGGGGAAGGCTCAGAGGCAATTTAGTAGAGGGGACTAATTCACAGCAGCTGTCCCATCACATCCCTCACCCCCTCCCCATACTCAGGAGGATTTAGGGGAACACGGCACTGAAGTCTCACAAACACAGCACTGGAGCTGGCATCTGTCAGCTTGAGGTCAGACTCTGCATGGCTGAGACGCTCAGTCTGCTTCCAGCCGAGGAATCGTGGCCAAGCTGTGCTCTCAGTGACAGGCCTCCTGCCCGGAGCATAAATCACAGATGCTGAAGGCCAAAGCATGAGCAGATCCACCCCATGCTCTGGGGGCTGCAGACAACACAACACCTCTCTTAGGGGGTTGCAGGGTCTTTCTGGGGTGATGAAGAGGACTGTGCCACCCTCCAGCAAGATGGACCCAAGTTCCCCAACACACCAAGCAGCAGACAAGGCTTATGATGCTCCTCTCTAGCCTAGCTTGAAAGTCTCCATCTGAAACCCTTTCAATACAATCAGGGATATTTTGAGACCAGCCCTCCACCACTGGCTTACAAACTCATCCTTAATGCCCACCCAGGGCCCCCAGTGCCAACTGCCACCAGCTCTCCAAGGCCAAACACCAGCCCCAGGAGCTGTTTTTTTTTCCTGCATGCCATCCACAAGCCAACCCCAGCACAGAAGACTTTTGCCCACTGCCTGGTCCTGAACCACCTCCAAACAGGTCTTCACACCTCTCCACAGCATCTGCCCTGGAACCAGTGATGCCAGTCCTCACTTTTAGGCACCACTGCTCTATGCTGGTTTATTCAGCACATATTTTGTCTTGTGGAATTACCTGAGCTTCCCACAAAACAGCCAAGAACTTCAGGCAAGAGAAAGAAAATAACCATTATTGCTAGAAATTCTTCCCCCACATTCTCTTTCTCCAAAACCTTGTGTTACTCTGCCGGGGGAAGGGCCAGCCCCATGGATGGAGCAAGTCCTCATGCATCCACCTGTCCAACGCAGCAGCTTAGTGAAGAAGAACTTTCCTACACCAATAGCAAGACAGCTCAGGACTGTCAAAGCACCAAGACCAACCTTGGTCACCAGCCTTTGGGGGAAACACAACTATCCCCTCTCATACCCTATGAGAGCCTCTTGGCCTGGCCCTGCTCAGGTTTCCTCTCAATGCCAAACACAGTTTTTACTCTTTTCTGTCAAAAAGCATCTTGGCACTGAGCTACTGCCCCAGTGGCTCCAGCAGCCATGACTCACAGGCTCTGCCCTAACCTCAAGGCTCCCGCTTGCCTTCTCCGCTGACTCAGGCAGCAATGAGCAGCAGTCCCAGTGCCTTTCAAGTGGTTTGGCAATTCAGCCAAGGCACCAAAGTCAAGGGAATTAGGCACCAAGCTTGCTGGAGCACCCAGCCGGCTGCCAGCCTCAGGCTCACCCCAAAGGGCCCAACAGGCTCAGCTCTGGGGTACCATTCGGTGACAGGCTGTGCTGCCACTGCCAGCACAGGGCAATCACCAAGCAGGAATACCAGCCCATACACTTTCTACCTTTAATACAGGCATCTGTCCCCATCAGTGCACACCCACTTCACATACCTGCATCCTTTGCACTGTTGGACCACCCTTGCTATGGAATGCCCCTCCTGCATCCTCCCTGGCTGATGGAGGGGACTTTTAAATGAAAGCATCTCTAAACACCATTTCCTGGTCTAGAAGAGCAAGCCCACAAGCCGATACAGGAAATAACACAACATTGCTTCATGGAGTGCTTCCCTTGCTAGAGAGGCTGGCTGCAGCCCCAGCATCCCTAAACTCTTGCTGCTGCTGTACCTAAATGTAGGCCAGCCCTCCTCCCTCCACTTTTATAGCATTCCTCAGGTGGCCCCCAGCAGCATCTTCCTGGTGCTTAGACCATCCTGCTGCCAACCCCACCTGTTCCACAGGGAGTTGATTTACTCCCCAGGTGGACTCAATTTTCTGGTGAAGCCCCTGGGGCAAGGGCCTGCTATGCTGCTGATGGGCTGTGGTCCCAAAAAAACATAGGTGAAGAGGAGCAGGAGGACAGGGCTAGCTCTGAACCAAAGCTGGTGCTTGAACAGACAGACAGACTTGGCCCCTTCCCAGACAGGATCCATAAAGCTCTGAGATGCGTTCCCCAAACTCTGACTTTTAGGCACCCATGGGAAGGGGAGCCACGTTGCCTCCCAGCTCTGGACAGCAATGAAGTTAGTGGAGAGACATCTGTTCCCCATCCAGTGAGCAGTGTCTTCCTGATCTGCCTCTTAAAAATTACAAGGCAATTTGGAGTTTCTATTTTGTACTTTTGATTTGCCCAAACACCTGAAACATGAGCTCTCAATCCAGGATCAAAGGCTCTCTCTGGAGCAACACAGACGGCTATATCCACTGCCGTATTTATGCATGATTAGGAACGCCTGCATTGGAGAGGGGATTTGGCACGGGTGCCTGTGCTGCAAAGCCTGAAACTCCATCTCCTCCAGAGAGGGTGAAGGGAGGGAGCTGGGGGGTGATGTCCTGGCAGGTCAGGGTTAGTGCCAGTCCTTTTGGCACAGGGCAGCAATGGGGCGATGCCTTGCAGAGGGGGTGGCTTGCCTGTGTCATGTCCCCTGTCACTCCTGCACAGGTCCTGTGCCTGCCTGTAGGACTGAGACCTCTCTGCCAGGTGGGATCTCTTGTCCTTGTTTTGCTCCATCTATAGGGGTGGTTGGGTGGGCAAATGCAAAGGGATGCTGCAACGTGGATGCAGTCCTGATGTTGTGGGATGAAAGGCACTGGGGATGATGCCAGGCCAAGCAAAGGGTTAATGGTAATTAACACAGGTCATTAATGAGCTGGAGAGGATGTGTCTTCCCAAGTTCTTTCACTCCAACTTGACCTACTTTGAAAAATGCCAGACCCTGGGTCCCTGTGGGCTGGGGTTTTTCATCATCTAAACTGGAAGAGGTTCAGGCTTGTGAGCTGATGTGGCCAAACCTCTGTTCCATAAATGACCGTGGCGGCACTGCTGTCAATAACCAACTTTAATGGCAGAGGATCTGCCCTCTCATCTGATACCACTGGGATGAGGGCAGGCCTGGTCCCTGGAGGGATCCTGGGTCCAGAACAGTGGCTCAGATACGTTCCTGCTTCTCAGAAAGAAAAGCAGGATAGGATTCCCAGGTTAAGGGAATAGTAGGCAGGGCACATTGTTTATGGGAAAAGCAGCAGTAAAATCAGGAGGCTGTAAAGAAGCCTGCCCTTACACAGGTAGCAGGCCACACATGTCAGACAGAGGGGATTTTTGCCTTCCTCTTCTTCTCTCAAATCAATTCAAAACATAGGGAAATGCAATAAAATGCCAGGTGCCTCTGCCTCATGGACATAATAATTTTTAATCAGCTTAAGTCAAAGTTACCTTAGCCTAAGGCTAAGATACCCTTAACTCTGCCCTTTTAGATGAAAGCCTTCCTCTGGAGGAACAGGGTGAACTTTTGTTGTGCTGAGGTGTAAATCAGTGCTAATGAAGGGTGTGTTAAGCAGGTAAAATATGACTGGGTCATCCCAGAGCCATCTTCCCAAATATCATCCCCCTGCAGGGATCTGCTCCCTGTTGCCACAAGAGAGAGCAGCAAATCACTCCATTGCCCTTAAACACTATCCCCAGGGTGGCCAGGGACACTTGAGACAACAACTTCTCCACTAAGTCTTTAGTTTTTAAGCGAGTCAAGCTGATAGAGACAAGTCCCACCTTCCCATTATACCACATCTCCATTCATAATCAATAAACTTTCATCAGATTAGTCTGAAAGCCCCTGTGATGCAATCCCAGCACTCCTTTATTGGGAAATTTGGGGGGGTTTTTTGTTTGGTTGGTTTTTTGTTGTTGTTTTGGTTTTGGTTTTGGTTTTTGTGATGGTTTCTTCAGACATTGAGGGACCTTCAGAGAAGTGCTGGGAAAAGGCACTCAAGAGCTCTGCAAATCATGGTGTGCTCAAGTCCTGCCAGTTCACAGGCATTTTGCACTGGGAATGAGCTGGGAAGAAAATTTGCCACAAATATTTTCAGCAAATTATGAAGTCTTGGAAAAAGCAGATTTTAGTTCTACTGAGAAGTTGCTGTTTTGACAGATGTTTTAAATATTTTTTTAAGAATTTTATTTTTTTTATTGAAACTGAAGGAGGTCCTGAAACTAAAGACTGGGCCAAGAAAAAAACCCTCAGAAACATTCTGCTTTGAAAACATCTAAGCAAAAGTTTCCTTTTCCCCTCTTCCCCAATTCAACAGTTTGGGGAATGGAAATGAATTCACAGAATTTCACCTTCTCCAAGTCTGTCCTTTTTGCCTCGAAAAAATGTTTTGACCGAGGAATGCCTTTCGTGCCCCATTGAGTCTAAGTCCTTTGAAGGCCCTTGAACAAATAGGTCTTCCACCTCCAGTATCCTGGTGTGCTTTTGATGCAAATTGTCTGAAACCAGAGATTTCTGGAAGGGTAAAGGTTTTATAAAACCCATGCTTATCACATGCTCAGCAGCACCTGGGCCAATAGGTGCACCCAGGCCCACCATCACTGGGGCAAGGACACAATCACCCCCATGGCCCATCTCAGCCCTGGCTCAGGACTGGGTAGTTCACCGTCCATACCCTACACCCTCAGCTTATCACAGTTTCTCACACATCAGTTTGGGGGTTTGGGGCCCAGTAAAAAGGTAGAGGTGTCAGAGTGAATGCACCAGATCCTGAGCATCCTGCGGTGCTCTGGCACCTCCTGCACTCGCTGCCTGCTCAGCAGCACGGCGCACATGCTCGCGAAAGGAAGCCTTTACAATCTGCCACTGGAAACTGCGCCGTGTTATTCAGTGGGTAGCTGCTTTCCTTCAACGGGCCATAAAATTCCCATTTGGAAATGCAATTGCCTTGCTCCCCTCCTGCATCACAGTGCTATTTAAAGAGGGCGAGTCCGGCACATTAAAACACATGCACACATGCAAAAAGAACCAGGCTCTATTGAACCTTAAAACAATTATTATTCTTCACAACCCATACACCTTCCAACACTAACATTATTCTAAGATGCAGGTAACATGTGGCACATTTTCTTTTTCTCTCCAAAGTACAACACCCTTCCCTTCTTCTATCCTTCCTTCCCAAATATCAATCATCAGCAAAGACAAGGCAAATGAACTTTTAATCAATAACAGCTACTGTTTCTTGTACCGGACTGTTTATGATTTAAAAGGGAAAAAAAAAATTAAATCAATCCTGATGTGAACATTTTCCCACTTGGAAAAACAGCCCAATCCTATATCAAAGGTTGGGGTTTTTATATGTTTTTAAAAGGTTTAAAAGCTAAATTAATTTAAAATTGTTTTTACATATCTTGCCTATTGACAGAACCACATCATATGATGAGGAAGGGTGGTCCATGGCTTATTGATGTTCCCAGTAAGTACTTTAGCACCAGCCTGTCTGCTTTACACACATTTAATACCGTTGCCATCTAAAAATCAAGGCTACTCTAACCGCAGTGTGTCTGTCCAGGCGCTCTAGCTGGCAGTCTGTCCCCTTTCCTTCCAGACTGGGTACAACAGACTGCTTCTGGTATGTCTGCAGTCAAACTGTGCTGCCTTCACACCAGCAGGCAGCATCCGGGGAGTACCTGAGACTAAATGATGTTCTTGTCAAGAAAGCTCCAAGAAAGGGTCCAGTCCTCTCGGCCAGGTGTTCCCAGGTCAGGACAATGCTGAATAAATGTTCTAAGCAAACACAAAAGAAGCAGGAGCTCATTCCGGGATCAAGGGAGTCAATAAAGGCTCCTACAGGTGGACTTCTAACATACCTTTACGGACCTGGACCTGCAAATAATGCTGCTAACTTTTTGTTTTGTTTTGTGTCATTTTTGTTGTCAAATGGCAACATGCTGGCTCCAATCCAGATTTATCTGAACACGAGACACACACCCAAGTGGTATATGAAATGGCATCCACTCAGTTTTATATTAACCCCAGATGGGTTCATTTTGGCTCCTTGCAATGACAGACTGCCCTGCTGGCCTGTTCTTCTGATCAATTTGTGCATCCATCAACAGGAGCCGTTCCCTCTCTGTTGCCTACCCTGTCCAGTCCAGGCAGTTTTAGAGTTCCCATTGTTTCATGTCTTTGTAACTGTTGAGTACCCTGTGGCCACTTGCAGCTTGCAGCATCTCCCTAGCTTCTTTCCATGTCCGACACCTCCAGGTCCAGCTTTAAGACAGTTAGAGGAGAAGTCTCATCAGGGTGATGGAGCAGACCAGCAATGACTGGGTCCATGCAGGACAAGCCAGGAACTCTGGACACAGCCGTGGGGACAGCAAGCAGAGGGATGCCATGTGTGGATGTGCCCGAAACAGAGCTGCTGAGGTCCACTGATATCAGAGGAAGAGGCAGGCTTTGGCCTCACAAGGATGACTCGTGGGGAAAGGACGCTCCCCAGATGGCCAAGGGGAAGTGGCTCAGACATGCATTCCTGAGGGCTTCTGACTCACTGGCCAGGGATGTCCCACATGGAGAAAGCAGGACATGGCCAGGCTGGCCTGGGGCTTGCAGGTGGTACTGCCAGTGCCAGTACTTCACAACTCAGAGCTGTTTCTGCTCACTGTGAGCACATGGCAATGACTGGACAGACATCCTAGCAGGGAAAAGTTTTTGGTCCCTCCATCTCTCTATAGTTATAAACCAAATTTCCAGGTGGCTTTATTAAGTAGATCCCCTCTGCCACTACCCTTACACATTATTTTCCCCCCACCCTCTCTTCTTACTGTGCTGGAGAATGGGGTGCATAGTTCGCATGGGGACACAGAGGCACATAGGGCTGTGGACACACTTGAAGCCCCCTCTCGCCCCACCTGCCCACTGGCTCCACAAAGCAGCCCCAGGAAGGTAGAAGATCTTTTACTTAGTTCATGCTCAAAGGACAGTCAGGAGGGAAGACAGATGAATTCTGACATTTCCCTTGGTACCATGGGATCAATGGCTGAACGAGAGCTGGACCTTGCATTTTTTCATTTTCCACTTGTTCCATAAGGCTTCCAATCCCTGGTGAACATCTTACATTCTTCTGTTCTCCAGGGCTCTTGTATCATCATCCCCATGATGAATGCAAACACCTTCCAGCTGTGCAGAGGTGACTACCCACCATGTACCTACTCTCTCCCCCCAGTGGAGAGGAAACATCAGGCAGCTTTTTAGGATCAGAATAGAATAGGAGTTTCTTCACTTACAATTTAGCCAGACTTTAACTAGGCTCCAATTTTCCATGCTGGGTTTCTGCCTCAGGCTGTGTTTTGTTTTGTATTTTTCAAAAAGTTCCATGACTCCATTTCCACCAGCCCTTTGAACACGGTTTAGGGAGGTCTTTTCTTCCTTTATGTTTTTCTTTTGCCCATGTTAAAACATTATTACAACCATTTTACTGAGAAGCAGCACTGCCTCCAGGCTTGGCAAGAAGTGTCCCTTGAGTGAGAAGACAGGCCTTTCTCCATCCCTGTGACAGCGACCGAAGTTGGTCAGATCACGAGCCTCCAAAATAGCAGAGGCTGGTTGGAGTTTGGCAGATGGATGAAGCACAAAGTCCATCTGCACTGAACACTCTCCATCTTCTAACTGGCCTCAGTCAATGGTTTCACAACAACGCATTGGCTAACTGCATAAACACAGGGTACAGCTTAAATACAGTCCTTGCCTTGATGAACAATCAGCACTGAAAGAGAAGAGCATCTTATGCAAATAAACAAAGGTCCCGCAGAGCTTAAGTATTTGGAACAACGTCAAAGGAGGGAATTTGTGATAGGGGAAAATATTGAACCTAAAAGCACATGTGAGTTTTCAGATATGAATTTCGTCTGCTGGAAAGTACTAATTCAAGTAGACTGGACCCCTCTGTGGCTTTGGGTTGAATCCAGCAGATCCTAAATCCAAACAGTCGCAATGGGAGAACAGAGGAGGAGATGGGGAAGTGAGGAAGGCCAAACCAAAACACTTTGTTTGGGGCAGATCAATTAACCTGAAATCCATTTTTGTTCACTTCACTGGGAAGATGGATGTGCTCTGCTGACTTGGCAGGACCTTTTCTTCTTCAGGGCTTTGGCTCCACCAGTAAAACAAAAAAACCCTGTGGTTATTCCAGCGGCTGCAGCTGAAGTGTGATCCAGGTAGTCTTTGTGCCCACAGTAACCACTGGGCCCTACGGGACCACCAGACAGGTCTTATGCCTGCAGGTCCCTAAGCACAGTACAGACCACCAGCAAGACCCTCTGAGGCTGTGGGAGTCAGACATCCCAGCATGGCTCTGAGTGGATCGAGAGCCTAGTTTTGCCTGCAGGAACCAGAGTCTGAAATTAGAATTGCTTGATGATATATAACAAAGAAGAAGAAAAAGGCAAAAGCAGCAACAGCAGACAAAGCAACCCTAATAAGCCTGTCTTGGGGCTCCAGGAAAATTAAACGGGAAGAAATGTGCCTGCCTTGGGGAGGGCTGAGCAAGGGAGGGAGTGGGGGCTCTGAAAAAGCTTGGGTCAGCCAGACGTCTTCCAGGGGACTTAGCAGTGAACAGAGGGTCTTTGGAATCTCTCTGAGATTTCTGGGAAGGAGAGCCTTAGCATTGGAGAGAGTCTCCTGCTCAGCAGGGAGCAGCCAGGTCCCAAGTAGCGACAGCATCCTCTGGCAACAGCCTCCTCCTTAGGCATGGGTTTCAGTTCAGACTGTCCTAGATGAAGTCTACATTTGACAGTCAGTGCACAGACAGGAATATTTCTCTGTTCTGCTGGAGAGGTTGTGAGGTGGCCAGAGAGTAGGAAAAGCCAGTGGGTACAACAGCTGCAGCCTCAAAGTGCACAGGAACAGGGTCATGTCTTGCCTTTAGAGCAGATTAAATTTAAGACCTGTCAACCTCAACAGCGTCTAGTTCAGTTTTCTTCCTCTGCATTGACAGGGAACAAATTTGAAGCCCTGAGGTGTCATTTCTGCATGTTATGCTTTGAGTTGTTCCCTTCCTTTAGCATGATAGACCTGTTCCCTTCCTGAGGATGATCATTTTTCAGCCAAACATGTGGTCGTCTGCATTCCTGAGTTATGGAGCACACAGCTCGCCAAGGGAAAGGGAATTTGATTTCGTGTCCTGCTGACCTCACAAATGTGCCACAGAGCCAGATGGTTGTGGCCACTGGCCCCCACAAATGACACCACTCCAGGCCAGGCCATCCCTCAGAAAAAGGGGGTCACCTTCAGGGAGATGCTGTGCTGGGTTCATTACCTTCTGTCTACCCAACTTTCCACTTGTATTTGTTCCTCCTCAGTGTGGGCAGATGTGTGCCAGCCATGCATGGAGTGTTGTTTCTACAATGTCAAAGCGTTGAAAGCTGCCAGGCTCAAAGGCACCATGTAAAACCTGAGCTATTTCCTAGCCTGACCTTCTCCATGCCCTGCAGGGTCAGCAATTCCCTTTTCTAAACCAGGGGCTATGACCTGTGCCCCACCACCAAGTCAAGATACTGCAGGCTGCTCCTGCAATGAATAAGGAATGAAAGTTCATATATTCAGCAATTATATACAGATGAGAAATTTCCAAAGGAGTTCTTTAAGGCTCGAGAAAAGGATTTAGGACTCAAAAAACCCATAGTACATTGCAAACAGCATAGCTGGAATAATTGAGCGCTTGGCTTCCATGAGCATTCAACCCAGCATTTCTGCCTGTACTTCTGGGTGAAAGCATTTGATTGTAAATACTGCTGTTGTGGAAACTTGTCTGAAGGGAATAGACAGACTGTCACACACACAGCAACGGAGAAGGTCAATATCACAACTTGAAAGAATAAATGGGCATGACTGGGAACAGCTGTTTTGAACTTTGGAGCAGGTCTAGGAAGGATTCACAGCACTTGCTATCACATGAACCTTTGCTCTGGCTGATAGATCCTGCTGCTCACAAGCCTGAGAGGTTGCTCTCTGAGGATCAGAACTGACTTGCTGTGGTGCCAGGTGGTTAAACCTTCAAGCTATGGAAGACCCTGCTTGTAGCTCAGTTAAGACACATACTGCTGAGGGGAGTCCTCCTGGCCAAGGGACCCAAGCTGTGTCTAGATGAGGTTATCCCAGAATGGTTCCCAAATTTTAGATCTGGAGGCATGCTTTGGCTGTGTCCCAACTCCAGATTGGGTATGTACCAGCAGCCCCAGAGCCTTAGTTTGCAGACAGAGGAAACCCAGATGGGAATGCTGGCGCATCCCAATAGCTCCCTGCCCTGCAGGGGCTGAAGACCTAGACAAGAGGACTGATTAGCATAGACAGACCTCAAGCAATCTGTCTGGCCACATAGAGCTTTACACCTCTCCTGACTGCCCAGCAATGATCAATCTCTCTTATTAATCAGACCCCTGCAAGGTCCCATAGGGAAGAACCCCATCAGTCAACATCTCCAACTGACTTGGTTATAGAGCCGTAAAACCCATCCCAACTGCACTGGTTTTGTACAGAATGGAATGATTTTTCTTTCTTTACTGGGATGCCATGCAGATGTAAGCCAAGCACCATGCAAGAAAAAACCCTAAGTGGATGATGCCACCATGTCAATTAAGGTTGGTATCCCATCACAAACAGTAAAAAGCCTCTATTTTCTGCAAACTGCAGCTGACTGACATTAATTATGTGACATACTGTGAGTCCATATGGACTGTGCTCCATAAAGGTTTTACTTACGATCAGTCTTTCTGGATCTATGTCCTGCCAAACACTGCTTGTTTTCATAGCCCATCTTATTTATTGCCTTATTAGTCTGGTGTTAGATTTTTTCCCTGGTCCTCTGGAACTTCCCCAGAGTTCCCAGATTTGTTTAAAAATCAACATTAATGGTTCAGAGAACTCTTGGGCCAATTTGTTTATCCTTTGATGCAAGTTATCTGATCCTGCAGAATGTCTAACTTTAATCACTGCTGTTTAACATTCAGCTTCATCACTGGTAGAATACAAAGTGTTACATTATCTCCATAAAGTATGAATGTGTCATCCTACTTCTTTCTGAAGAGAAAAATAAATGTTGAGCAAATAACTTTGTCTCTTCTACACACAGGCTGAATGTTTTCACATTATTGTCTCGGATCTCATGATAGGATTTGGCTTTTCTTGATACAATTTCTTATTACCATAAACCCTAGTGGCCAGAGATTTTTCATTCCCACCTTTAGCTTCTCTTCCCAGATGTCTGCATTTTCTCATCCATTTCTACTCACTGTTATCAGATTCCTCCTTTTTTATTTACCATTGGCGTCAACCGTTAACATGCATGCACATCAACACCACACGTTTATGCCCCTAATTCTATTTATCTAAGTGTGTATATATATATATATATATATATGCTAAACCTACAATAGTGCTGCTTCAACCTTCTCTCTTAGCTGGGCTTGCTTATGTAAAACAGCGTTCAGGCTTCCAGAACAACAGCTATATTACAGCATCTCTCAGAACAGCTTTAAACATTCCTCCATTATCATCTATTCAATTTTGTTTAAATAATTTCTTCCACTCCTTAGTTTTACTCCTAATTATTTTCAGCCTGAGGACATTGTTCTTTTTCCAGAACCAGGGGCTAGAGCTGAGCACCTCTGTCCTTTTAAAAATTCTGTTCCTCATCACATATAAATAGTATTGGTCAGAGCTTTTCTGTGTTTGCACATAGTGTCACGCTCGCTGGCAGGGAGACAGCCCGGGAATAGGTTATGGAGTCCCTGCCCATCATGAGACCCGAGCCCTGTATACCTAAAAGGCAAAGGAAACTGGTTTTGGGTTATTTGGAGAGGGGGATGTATCCCTCCTCTGCTCCCAGGCTCAAGAAGAGGGGTAAAAGCCACTGGGGACCAAAGACAGCTTTCATCAATTGAGATGTTTTATTTTGTGTTGGCTTTTTTTTCTCAAACATCCTTTGTTTTCTAACAATAAATTATAACCTGAGGCAAAATGCCTTTAAAAGGACTGGGCATGGAGTCTGCTTCCCTCCCCTGGCTGGTGAGGCAGGCCACCAGCTGACAGCAGTCATCAATCTGAAACTCAGCGATCAATCTATCTTTATCTGTCAGCGCAGGGATGGGTGCGGGAGGGCCCCGGCTGTGCCAGGCTGCCATCCTCTGCTCTCTCTGGCAGCGCCTGGGGCTTCACCAGGACTAGACCCAATCTCCTCGCTACCCGCTGCTTCAGTGCAGGATCCCACTGCCTTGGGCACCATCCCCATGTGCTCCTCAGTGTGTTTGGAAGTCAGCAGGCTGAGCACACAGCAGCAAGTTGCCCTTGGTGTTCCCTCCTGGGATCCATCAGAGACAAAGCAGCCCACCTCCTGCCCCTCTAAAAAGCCAGCAACACTACGAAGGCAATGGCATCTTTTCCAAACAGAGGGTACGGCCAACAGCCAACTCTTAGATAAACCCTCCCATGAGGTTTCAGAAATCCCAAGCCATTCTTATTTTGCCATCGGTGGCTATTTCCACCTCCTGTTGTTTACTGCGCAGGTTTCCAGGTTTGCTTTTTAACATTTGTCCTGCCAGGAGTCAGCAGTTTATTGTGGCGCCTACATCTTCTGTTTACCCTCTTAATATGGTTCCCCAAAGAAGTCCCATTAAAGCCCTCTTAACTGCTCTACATCATTTGTTATCCAAAATATTGGTTGCGCTCCCAGAGAGATGGAGGTGGTCCAGCTCATATGCTCCCTCGGAAAGCAGACCTGATGTTCCATGACCTGAAACACCTCCAGTTTACCTCAATTTTACACCTTTTGCCCCTTGGTGGTCTCTTTCCCCTGCCTGCTTTTGCTTCCAAGATGTGAGGAGAGATCTTGCCACCAACCATCTGAACTTTTCTCTCCTTCAATTCCCTCCTGAGATCCCTCAATTTCTTGCTGATCTGAGAAGTATTTTATGAGGCAATTTCATTCATGCCAAATGTGTCATAACCAGTGGATCCCTGCCTGCAGTCATCAGAGTCCTGTTCAACCTCTCGGTGATGTGTGTTACACTGGAGCCAACGAGACCGCACACAGGCCCGTCGTCTCTCTGTCCCCTCTTCTGTGTCTGGCTGGGTGGAAGATTTGTGTCTGCCATTTGCGTCTGCCTGTTTGCTCCATTGGCCACCACTTGCACCCATACTCCCCTTGAGTCTGTGGGGATCATGCTCCAAAGGGGCCACTGGAGACTGTTTCTTTCTGATGCTGGTGCAGGGTCAAGAGCTGCTGGTCAAAAGCCATACTTCAGTACCTCATGTCTTCTCCACCAGCACAGGCATTGCTTTTCCTTCTGTCCACAGGTTTCCATGTAGTAAGGAGAACATGGTGATTTCTCCCTGGGTCAGGGTCCCTGCTTGAACCACATCCTGGAGAGGATTTCAATGTCACAGAAGCACCTGGTCAGGGTGGACATTTCAGGGCCAAGGGTGTTGAAGCAGAGATAGCAGAGGGATGGGGGGAGGTGGTGGTTCCTCAAGGAAAGGGAGAAGCCTCCAGCTTGGAGACACTTTTGTTCCTCCTGCTGCAGTTTGGGGCAGTCAGTGGGGCTGGAGGAAAGGCATGCTGGGGTCTTGACATGGAACTGCCTGGAGCTGATGTCTCAGCCTCTCTTAAAATGTCCTCAAGCACTTGGATTTGCCTCAGATTAAGTCCAGTTGCCCGGGCTGGCGCTTACCCATACACGGGCTAAATGAGAACCACCCGTAACACCTCCTGTCCTCCCTCCTCCTCTCCTGCACAGGTTCATTAAGGCCTTCCCCAGCGAAAACAGGCTGCATTTCAGGGGGAATGCCGAAGCGTTTGATATTTTCCACTCTGCGTGTCAAGGGCATTTACAGTCGGCGTCAGGCTGTTCCGTCAGTCTGAGGGAAGCACTTTGAAGTGTTTGTGGTAGAGGCCACATGTGCAGTCAAGATGTGCCGCTACACTGGGCTCCCCAGCCTCTCACTCCCTTTGCATTCCCAGCAGCATGTGACAATCAACAACACGGCTTAACCCTTTCGCACCGCTGGCTTGTCCTGCTTGGAGATGAGGGACGAAGTCGTCATCTCCTTCTACGTCTTGGTGGCTGTGCCCAGGAAGCCTACAGTCACTCTGCTTTGTTTCAGAGAAGCAGTGGCACAGATCAGGCAAACATGGCTGGTGAAGGTGATGGGATGGAGCTGGGAGGCCTTGAAGCTTCTGGTCCAAGTGGAGGATCTGATGCTAATCTCCACACATGCTGCCAGAGGTCCTGCTTTGATGATGAAAGTAGCATCACTTGCCACAAGCAACTGTAGAGCCAGCTCCCACACTCGCCTGTCCTGCAGTGGGACCCAAGAAGCCGCATAGAATGAGTCCCAGAGGCTGTGACACACCAGACACGTCCACAATTATATTACTGCCCATCCCTACAGCCTGTCAGATGGCACACAATTAATTGGGCAGCACTTGGGCTGTACGGCTGGGGCCCCAGGACCTCTGGGTACAGGGTGAACAATTGCAGCCACTTCACCTCGGAGGCACTGGTGTGAGCCCAGCAATGTTTTGAGGAGGTCTCCACAGGGACAGAGGTCAGGGATGAATCTGATTTCTTTGTGTAGGGTTTGCACAGTAACCATGTAGCACTTTGCCATAGCTACAGGCTTTAGGTCATTTTCAGGCACCCAGAGAGTGGCCTGGAGAGGAGTTTGCTTTGAAATGAAAAGTGGGGATCAGCAAGCACAGATGCTCTTGGAAGGAGAGCAGCAGCCTGCCAACCATACACCTCTCCTCACCTCCCTAAAAAGAGTGCTGGGACAGAGTGGAGAAAGTCAAGCCATGGTGTCACCAAGTGATGTTTCCCTGATGCCTGAGGGGGCACCTTCTCTCCTGGCTCTCCACAGCTCCCCCAAGCAGGGGAATAGTGGGGTTCTCCAGAGAGCCCCCTGACAGTCTTCACTCCTTGCAGGTGGATCTTCCATCTTCTGTTGAGAACCCCTCATTGGTTAATGGTTGCTGGGCTTGGCTCACACCTTTGGAAGTCCCATAACATAGAAACTCAAACTTCACCGCCCTGCAAGCCTGTCGCTCCCTGGGGCTGAGCTGCAGCCTCAATGGGGTAGTTTTAATTCTGAGCAGATTCCCAGTCTGATCTGCACAGCCTGGACCCACTGCAGTGATAAAAAGGACATGGAAGGCAACAGGGGAGGAAAGAGCTCAGTGGAAAATGCAGAGGCCTTTCTGTGCAAGCTCAGAGCTCTACAGCTATGAGCTAAAGGGACAGGGATGTGAGCTCTGGAAAGGCAGCTCCCACCCTTTGTTGCTGCCTCCAGCGCAGCACTGGCTTTTGGGGGCCAACATGGCACTGCCCAGTTCACTCAACCCTGCATCCTCGTACAGGAAGCAGAGCCAAGGCTGCAGGCACATTCCTCGTGATGTTGCTGGTCTGCTGTGGCAGTGTGGATCCAGCACGGGAATGTCGCTCTGGTAGCTGCAGCGTTAATGTGTGGCACAGGAAAAGAAATAATCTTCAATTACTGCACTACAGAGGGTGGAGGCCTGGGGGAAGGGTGTCATTGTACTGGCTCTCGCTTGGCAGGGAAGTCTTCTGGGCCACAGCTTTCTAGAAAAGTTGAAGCCAAGGCATTATCCAGCATAACTGACCTCTCCTCCTTCCATAAAACCCCCCTCCCTGCAATTCATTTAAGTCCCAGAAGCCCTTGCCTTCCACCCTGATTTCACAGCTCCCAGAAAAGTGTCTGACTCAACCCGCATGTTGCTCACCACGGCACTTCTCCTTTACCGAGATGATTGACTCTGTCACCCAGGGAGGACTGCACTTTTCAGATCGCCCTGTCCTTGCCTCCATGTGTGTTTTTATGTGCTTTTGTGTTGAGCTGCCATCATGAGGAGAAGGGGACTGAAGTTACAGTCTGCTCTGACTCATCAGACCACTCTGAAATCTCAAATCCTCTAAATCTGAAAGGTCAGAATTAGACATGTGACTCCTGGTGCTACCTCTGGAGGTACAACCTGATGAAAGCAGGACCTATCCACAAAACTTAAGCCATCCAAACATCACCTGCTTAGCCTGAGTTTGTCATCGGCTTGGTGGCAATAAGGGGATGCAGGATGGCAACATCAGGTAGGAATGGATGCTGAAAACAGCCTTGCAAATGCTAGACAGATGGAGCAAACACTGAGCTGCCTGGAGCAAGCAGACCCACGCTGGGCCGCATGGCAGCTTGTGATGGCTGTACACGATGGAAACAGTTTATGTCACTCCTGGGAGCTGCTGCTCACCAAGGGGTTTCAATGCCAAGCTGAAACAAAGCTGAAATGGGGCAGATGGAACGGGGCTGTATGGATTTTCAAGACAGTTTCCTAAGGAAACACCACTGATGTGCTAACCCTCTACCTGTGTTTCCTAGTCAGTTTTGAACAGGTTGGTAAGTTTTGAAACCCATTTATTCAAAGAAGCAGACATCTCAGAAGCAGTAAGTTAATGACAATAAAATACCCTTACGGGGGAAAGAAATCCAAACTGGGGGCCCAAGTGCAGGGAAGCTGAATAACCTCACTTTTATTAAACACCAGGAGGTAGCTGTAGGAAAGCTGGCTTCATCGATTCCACAGACCCACTTGCTTTTATAGCTCTGCTTCAGTGCAAAGGGGAGGCTGAGTTTAAAAACTCAACCAAATTAGTAGGTGCAGATTAGGCACATCACATCATTCTTATTCTGACCCTAAGTTTGTCAGGGCAGGAGTCAGAGCTTCCTAGCGGTCTGCCAAAAGTTACCTGAGTCACACAGACACAGGGATGGATCCCTTTCCTGACAGCAGACCCAGAATGGTCCAGGAACAAATGCAAAAGCCCGAGGAGCAACTGTCCACTCAGGGAAGCTCTCAGTGTTGGGAGCCAGCAGTCCCCTGACATTAGTCCTGCCCAGGGGTCTACTACACTGCTTTCCAAGACAATGCCATTGATTCAGTGAAAGATTGATGAACTAAACCCAACAGAAAGCAGAGACACTATGTGAGGAGGAGCTGGTCATGCCTACAGCACACTAGGTTTTTTGGTTTGAGAGATTTCTGTTTAAACTTTTTTTCATTTCTGCTGGAATTGATACCTGGGGCAAAAATCAGTTTCTTTAGAGCTCTTCTTCACCCATTTCCCATAGGCCCCTCTGTTCTACCGCTGCACTCACGGCACCAAGGGCAGGCAGATTTCCTTCCACCTTGCAAACCCCAGTGAGACTGATTTTGTAAGACCGCAGTTGTCCGTCACCCACTCTGAGATTCATCCCTGTCAGCATGTCAAGCTGAGCTTTGATGCCAAAGATATGTGAGATAATTCTGTTTTGGGTGATGGTTGGGGAATGAAGACAGCTTCCCCTTCCTGTGCTCATGACACATCATACCCACTTACAGCCCAAAAGGCACATACAGCTGCGATCTGACCTGGTCGCTTGCACAAGGTCTGTTAAGGGCAACATTCCACCCTTGTATAAACCCTTTACTCAGAGGATCACAAAGCTCTTTGCGAATGTTTGCTTATTAATTCTCACCATGGTCCTGGGAAGAAATAAGAGACACAAGGGAATCACCTCTTTTGCTATGGAGAAGGGTCACTTTCTGGGGTGAAACAGAGGCATTTAACAGATGAGAACAGTGCTGCTCCACATAACACACCAGCCAAAAATGAAATTAAAGGAATTAAAATTGCAGTGAATGAGGGGAACTCTAGACAGGAATAGTGTGATTAATCACATTGAAACTTGGCTAAGACAGCGGTGAAAGGTATCATGTGATTTTTTATCATGCTCTGTTAGTGCTCTGTTTGTATACCAGTGTGACAGGTAACGTAGCATCCCAGGAGAATGGGCTGGGGAGGCAGGATCAGTACCCAGCTTGGGAGGAAAAGGGCCAGGCAAAACTTCCAAAAGCAACAGTGTGACTGGGGTTGTTGGACATGTCCCACCGCTGCTCATCAGGCCTTGAGTGGGTGCCTGAGGGCAGAACCTCTACTGATTCACTGGCTGTGAAATTCTTGCTCCTCCTGACTACAGAGAGATGTGGCTTTCAGCTCATAAGCTATGACACCATTGTCACCCGCTGTTTGTGTCACACAAACGTCCCCCTTACACTGAGGTGTTTTTTGCCATTCCCACTGCTGAGTTTGTGTCGTTTCAGGCAGACAAGACAAAGGCATGCCTGGTCTTTACCCGCAGCTTTATTTTCTCATGTAATCTCTGCATCTTGGACTGCCTACCTCTCTTCAAACCTGCCATTCCTTTAGAAAGGTCCTCAGCTCAGGCATACCCTCCAGTAAGCTGCACTTGCAGCTAATTTGCACAAGATCAGAGGCAGGCACAGATACGTATCCTCACTACTGATGGATCTTGAAAGAGTTTACAAATGACCCAGAAACTATACTTGTCAAAGCAGGATTAGCTGAAAAGCAAACTCTACAGAGTTGCAAGATGTACTCTGCCTGGTCCCCAAAACAGAAACATCCGAGATGACAATACTGGCAAGGAAGAAAAGGTCACTTAGAGCTAGTTTTCACTCCAAGATTTCACGAGACATGAATTTGCCAATCCTTCCACTCCAACAATTCATTTCACAGTAGACTGTACAAGACTGAAGGACACTAAAGGGGACCAGGCATACATGTATCATTTTGCAATTGCAACTAAATCAGCCCTAGATGATAGCAGGAGGTGGAGGATGAGATTGTATAACCTGAATAAAGCAAGAGCTCACAGTCTTTTTTTTTCTGGGCACTGATAGCTCTAGTAATTATGAGTGCCAGCTCTGCCAGCCCTATGCCTTCATCCAGGCCACATACCACTCTGAGGTGGCTTTTGTATCCTCATTGCAATAAAGTATTTTATGCCATTAGGGTTTATTATTCTTTTATAGACTGAAGGGCTTCAGCCTAATCTTTCAACAAACAAAGGGAATCTTTCAACATTTCAATGCTGTTGTAATTGGCTCCAAAAATAGCACCCTCAGAGCCACATTTCTTAAACTCTCAAGTCCAAGGATTAACCTTTTTTTCAGAAGAAAAATAATAATAATCCAAAGACCAACTTGTATATTTTTGGTGTATCAATTCAAATAAACAAAAGGCTACAATTTGAAAGTTAGTCTATAGTAGCTTTTGTTTTCTCTCATTTTGTTTGCATGCTTGC
The DNA here is from genome assembly GCA_024605025.1 of Megaceryle maxima. Taxonomy (NCBI): domain Eukaryota; kingdom Metazoa; phylum Chordata; class Aves; order Coraciiformes; family Cerylidae; genus Megaceryle; species Megaceryle maxima. Next base: position 34,903 of record JANHGN010014554.1, on the reverse strand, counting down.
TTCTGTGTTGAAGGGGAGGAGAGAGGGTTTACTATTGTTTCATGAGCCACCACTGGATGTTTTATAGACCACCAAAGGACCATGGATCACAGTCTGAGAAACACTGATTTAGAGATAAATAGGCTTATTACAGGAGGCCCTTGCTCTCTGCTCTGCTTTGTGGCTCATGCTGCAGCAGACTGCTACATTTTGTCTTTAACTCCTTCATGTCACCTACCAAAGGGTACTGGTTGTCTCCCCTGGGGACCAGGTGCTCTGCACTGCTCAGTTCATGCCATCCTGTCTTTGCCATTACTGTGCAACCAGTTTATAGCCCTGGATCCATGCCATGCTCCACGTACTCCACCCAGGTCAGTTGATGGTGAAGTACCATTTCCCAAGGGATGGAGAATAATGCCAGCTTGTTCTGCATCTTAAAAAAGACAGTACGTGTCCTTTTGGAGAGGATGAGTTGTCTCCACTGCGTCTCTGTTACCGTTAAGTGGCTTTTCCTGCCAGGAAAACTGGCCTCGTGCAGCCCTCTCAACGACCCCCGCAGCTCTCTCCAAGTGTTGCAAGCAGACACCTTGGCACCTCCAGTTGCCTTCGGACTCTGTTAGTGTTGGCTGGCTGGGACTGATAGCTTCCATCTTCTTTCTCCTTGTTTCATTAACTGTCATGTTGGGGGTTTTGATCTTCTCTGGAACCAAGCCCTGACAAAAGATTTACTCTACTGCAGTGCTCCATTTCACATAATTGCCAGAGAAAGCTGTGCTGTTAGTAATGACCAAGGTAAGGAAATACACTAGATGCGCTCAGGATATGGCGTTCACATATTGTACTTTCATAAAGGTATAGCAATGGAAACATTCCCTATTTTGATTGTCCCAAAGCCACAGGAAAAAGGGAATTAAGGGAATTGATATGTCTGGGATAGATGCCAGCTTTGATTTACTCACATTTTTACCCTGATCTGAAATACTTTGGTCAGAGATGGAAAGCTTTTATAGAAGACATGAACCAAATCAGGCCCTGCAAATGCTGGTATCCAGCTAAGAGCTATCTCAGCTGGCACAGTCTGAGAAACATAAAGACAAAGGAACTGGGAATCAAACTGGCAATGGCAGCTCTGTAAGAAATTTATCCTCTTCCTACAGAGAGTTTGGACATTCCAGCATCACCACAGCTAATACCCGCATTTGCAGTCTGCCTTCTGACCACAAAGTACCTAAGGTACCAGAACACCAGTGAGTTAGGATGTAGGGGTTGGCTTGGCTCCTGGAAAGAGGATGTGCTTTATCATCAAATCCCAGCATGATTTGGTATGGAGAGGCACAGAGCGGTCAAGGCAGAGTGGTGAGCCCAAAACAGGGTTGCCTTTGGAAGCAGTATAAAAAGAAAATATCCTTGCTAACATAACCTCGCCTTCCAGTTTAACCTCCATGTTTCCTCAGAGAGTGCAAACATGCCTGCACATATTTTAGGCACAGCAACCCACTTAGGAAGACTCAGATGTAGTGTAAGTCCAATTAAAGCAAAACGGAATGAAAGTCCCAAATTATTTCAATGTGTCAGAGTGAGGAGTTTGCAAATCCACTGGTTATTGCAAAGTTGTTCTGGGAAAAATAATTTCTGTACAGATTCCGTCCCACTTTGCTGAATTCCATGAGAGTCTTGCCATCAACTTCAATGGGAGAAGGACTGACATATATAAGCAAACTTTAGCCATGCATTAATTAATTGTGCGTCAGGCCAAATGCATTTACTCTTATGCCCAAATCCTGCAATGAATTTTCTATAGAAAGATCTCTGTCCCTGCAGTGGTGTCCACTGAACTTGCACTAGCAAGGTCTAACTTCAAGATCCCCTCTGACTGCCTAGAAACCCATAAGAACATGTATCTGCATTAATGTTGCTGAGATTAACATGAGTTCAATCAAGAGCAGAGTTTGAGGAACATATCTAATTACTTATCAAGCTGGAGGGTAGATCAAAGCTATTTTTTTCAGGCTCACCAATAAACCAAAACAGAAATAGCACTGTAGAGGAAGTAGCTTGCTTGTTTGTGACATCTCCCTTCTTTGGGAAGGTGAGTACAGGAACCACAAAATTATTACTGCTAAAATAGCCAAAACAAAACACAAAATTAGGTAAACCTTTAATGCAAGGATATCATCCATAATTCTTTCTCTCGTTAAAATTTCCAAACACTAGACAGTGGGGATGAAGTGTTCTGCCCAGATCACTGACCAACCTCTCTTCAGAACAAGGGAAAATAGTGAAGGTCCTTTCTTGATTCATGAAGCATGGGTTTTTTTGGGCATGTATTTTTATATTAACAAGATCCCCCAAAATTCTAGTAGCATAAACTAGATTTATACCAACTCAGCATGCCAAAGATGTGCCCATGGTTCCTCTAAGGTTGTGCTCTGCCATTGAGCTCTCTGCTCTAAGACTTTCTAACACAGAGTTACCAAAGGGCAGATACTGGCGTGTTTTTTCAAACTTGCTAGAAAGCCATTTAGTCCCCTAAATATAATTTATGTCATTCAGCTAGGAAGTTTGCTTTCAGTACAAAATACTTTTTAATCACCTCTGTTAAGTCTTTGTACTTCATCTCATCTGGGTCATATGGAAATAGCAAGTCTTCCAGAACTGCAAATTCTGTTTCCCAGCCAATGTTAGGAAAACTGATTTTTTCCACTAACTTATGAGATAGTATTTGCATATAAATACTGTTCACATCCCAGAAAATATATTTGAAATTATTCTTATTATTCATTATACTGGAAACCTTCCATGTTTCCACAAGCAGTCATTTTATTTTTTTCTCCCTCTCCACGTAAGCAAAAAAGGTCTCCCATTTGCTTCTTCATTAATCCTCAGCTCCTTTTTATACACAGTTCTTCTTCGTCAGAATTCTTGTTAAATTTTAAAAATCACAGAGAAAATAATAAAAATTGGTACTTTTTTGGCAAAAACTTCCCACCCTTGATCCATGGGTGGCTGGAGAGGTTATAAAAGTTTGTAGTTGATCTGGAGAACCAACTATTCCTAAAAACTCTCTATTCAAAGTTAAACAATAAAAGTGTAAGTGCTCCAAAAGCCATAAATAAGGTTGACAGGGATCTTTGCCATGGTTTGGGAACCTCTGTGTTAAGCAAGAGAGAAAGAGCATGAGGTTGCGTGTCTTTTCTATGAACGATGAGCTCACGAGCTGGACAAAAAGTGACAGATTTCCTCACCAGGGTGAACATCTCTCATGTCAATGACAGATAAGAGGTACCTACTGTTCGAGTCAGCTAAGGCAGAACCAGTAAGGCTACTCTCTGTGACATAGTACACACTTCACGCAGATAGTACTGCTTATGCACTCACTGAGCTTCCTGGGCTTGTTACTGGTGGTTTTTTCCACCTCTCCTTTCTCTCTGCTGTCCCTCTCTCCTGTTTTGGGGCTCCATCTCACTGCTGTGTAACTTAAGTGCACTTAGGTTAGCACTTTCAGGTGTAAAAGGAGCCTGAAACACAGAAAGAGACACTGTCCATTAGACAGTGCAACAGCAGAGCATGACTACAGATGGATGACAGAACTGTCAATACAAGTGATGTGCAAGCCTCTGCTTCCAAGTCTTGCGAAGAACCATCCTCACTTGTTCTTGGAACGGGGACAAAGAAGGGGAGGTGCAGTCTGAACAATCTGATTAGCCTGGGCAGAGGGGAAAACAGCAATATTCTTGCTCTCCCCTATATGGATCAATTTTGAAAAACCCACTTGTTCTGAACACCGTCCCAGGCAAGGAGCAGGCAGAACACAGTGGCAGATGAGAGCCACATGCTGAGATCAAGTGGTGAAAATCTCTTCTGTGTCTCTCCATCTCTCCTGCAGGGCACCTGAATACCAGAGATTCATGAGCATTTGCAAAGGATTTACTTTCGCAGCATGATCGTTCTTGAGAATATCATAGGAACTTAACAACATAAATTTCAGTTGTCCCTTTGTTACCTCCTCACGCACCTTAGGATTCTTCAGGATCTTCTCAGTTCTTGACAAAGAAGTTCTTCTCATTTAAAAGAGCAGAAAAATATGGCTTATTATTATCTTTACCAGTTTGTGAAATATAAAGAATTCTTGAGAAGATCATCCATTCTAAAAAGTGGCTATAGCACTAGCCAAGAGCCTGTATCTTTTTATCTGCTTCATTAGCAACATTTTGGAAATTTTCAGGGCTTGTGCAGCTGGGAGATGGCTAAAACAGTGCTAGGAAGGGCCATGGGTCTCTGGGTCTTGGAGCCACAGCACCCATGGAAAGAAGTCCTGACACAGGTGCTGGCAGTCATGGGTGAGCCTTGTTTCAGAGGAAATGGAGATGCGCTGCAACCTCCCAAGAGAGCAAAAGAATGCTTACAGAGAGTCAGGTGGAGCAGCCTGCTGGCTCCATCAACCTGACAGACCTGGCAGCCCCTCTTGCTCTGGCTGGCCAGGATTCTAGAGTTTGAAAAGCCAAAGGCAGAAATACTGAATCATTGGGAGAAAACAGCTGCACAACTTTATACACAGTGATACACACACAGAGTGATATGCACATACATTTGTACACTTCATGGAGTAAGCAGCACCTCCTTTAGTAAGCTTATAGGATGTATGAAGTCCTCATAGGACCTAAACCCCTGTGCCTTATCCGATAATGACTTAAGTTGGTCTCTGTGTTGGGCATGTTAACTCTGCAGGAGAGCTCTGACATTTTCCTGGAAGAGATTTAAAGATGTCTGTTTATTAGCTTTTGTAGAAGAAACACTGACTAAAAGCTCCTATCTGAAGCTTGCCCAACAGCCTCACATTCCCTGGGTTCCTCTAAGTCTGAGTCCTCAAAGTCTTTCTGTAGCAGAGGCCAAATCCCACTTCCAGCTCCAGTCTGGGCGCCAGGCTTGCTTGCTAGGCTCTTGACTTCTTCAGCCCAGAGCAGAGTTCCTGCTTACGTCAGCAGTAGTTGGCCAAGAGAAAAAGAGAACAATACAGCCTTTATAGATTAACAATATTTCAATTTACTATAAATTATGCAGTATATAACATGGCTCAGAGAAGCAATTTGTCTTCCTTTTGGATCCTTGCTTTTTCTATCCTTTCTTTCTCTTCCTTCTCCACCTTCTCCTTTGCAGTTCTCTATATCTTTACCACCTTTACTCTCTCCTTTCTGGACTTCCTCCCTTCCAACAGATTCCACTATTGCTCTGATGCCTCCATTCCAATTCCCACTTTCATGTTATCTGCTAAAATCACTGACAACAGAACATTCCAGTGTTCTGGAAAGGGATGCATAGAGTAAAGAAAGCAGGACTTGAGGGGCAGGAGGACTGGCATATGCAAGAATGATATTCATTGGTACAGGCAAAAGAGAGCTCCCCCCCAGCAGTGGCTGAAAGAATTCTCTACAGCATTTCTGTCTGGAACTGTCAGTCCAAGAAGAATTGTATTTTGTAGTCAGAAGGAGAAAAAATAAACAGAAAAAGTATTTCATCTTTAGAGTGTTGGATATTTGATCTTATCTGGAATGAGGGTGTGTGTACATGTGTGCATATGTCACTGTTATTTTATTACTGAGTCCTGTTATGAAACTTCCCTTCCCATTTTGCATAAATCTTTCTTTTCAGAGATGTGGTCACTGGTTTAGGGAATATTTACTGTTAAATGCCTCTGTTTTTGCAGACCCAACTTTTCTTGGTTTCATTCTCAGGACTACTGGGTATAACCAGAGCCTTTGCCACTGACGTCTCAGACACTACTCTTAAAAAAATTATCCTGACCAAAATTGGTGCTTTGGCCTGTGTGAACTGCTAAACATCATCTCAAAGCATCAGTGAGGACATAAGATACAATCTTACTTATGATCTTTGCCTCTTCAAACCTTAATATTTAGGTTACATGGAAGAGTGCAGTTATGCACACAAAACCAGGTTGCCATATTTGTTCAAACCCATGTTTGGTTCTCTTTCAAAACCCAGCCTCCCAGGTGGCATTTGATGTGCTGCTCACCTTACCTGCATGCCTGCTCAAGGGAGGAGAAATTCCTTCTCCGCAGCAAGTACAGGCCTTGCTCAATTCACTGCAGAATGAGAATGTCCAACACTCAGGAGTCAACTGATTCCAGGGCTTAAAAGGCCAAAATTCTCTGTGGACTAACCATCTGTGACACCAAGAAGCTGCCTCTCCCAAGCCAGGACACAGTAGATGCTGTGCAACCTAACAAACCTTGACTGACCCATCTACATTCCTGTCTAGCTACAACAAGGTACCCCTTGTCATGTTAAGTTCTTGTCCTGTCAAGGTCACCTGACAAACAAAAACACTTTCAGAAAAGAAAACTCGCTTGAGCTCATCCCTTCTGTTCTTGTGATCAATGCCAGCCCACATTCCTCTTTGCTCTTTCCCAGTCACCCAGGACAATAGTTCTATGCCCCTCATTATGCATAAGGACATGGTTCCAGGTCCCAGAGGAAAGCACAAAAATGCACAGACTTCCTAGTATTAAAGGTATTCTGCAAAGCAGAAAACCTTCTGGACAGTCAGAAGAGACAACGACAGTCAAGGTTAAATCCACACTCTGCATTCCCAAGGCCCTGAGTGCATCAAAAAGCTCTGCAGCCTCTCCCCTCAACTTGGAGTTTGGCCACCTGTGCTACAAGCCAGCTCTGATACAGTGCAACTGCAGCCTGGGATCAGACTGCTGTGAAAAACAACAATGAAACAACTGCAAGCAGCCTCTACAGGGTCCTTCCCCACTTCATGTGGGGGCTGCCTTTAAACTGAGGCCCTGGCCCTTGGCCTTTGCCTCACCTATCTTGTAGTTCTGCCTGTGCTCATCCACCTTGTTGATCCCAATCCTGGACGTGGGGGGAGAGGTGCTCCCTATCACCCCTGGAACCAATCAGATCAAGGAGCAGGTGCCCAGATCCTCTTTGCTGCAGAGCACTTACCTTGTTTGCTGAACATCAGGATGGGCAGTTTAATGAGCCACACTGGTCCCCATCACAAGTGGGTGATGATCTTGTCCTTCAGGCCATCTTCTCAGATTGGAACTGACCCCAGGCAGAACTGTTCATGACACAAGCCTTCTCAAGTCTTCTCCAGGACAGGAGCAAGCTGAAGACCAGGCCACTGCCTTTTAAAAGACACAAACAGGTAGCATGTCAAAGTAAAATCACAGGGAACTTAATTTCACCCTCATTCTTCCTAAAATCACTGGGCTCTTTGTGCCAACATTTATTTTGACATTGTGTTTTCTTTCTTCATTTTCTGTTCATCACAAAGTGATACAAGAGCACAGAAACCCACCAGGAGAATCAAGAGATAGTGAAAGCCCTTCTGGATCATCTGTTTCAGAGCAGGTCTCTATCTGTCCCAGAGTTTTCACTTGCTGGAAAGTTACCCAGCCATATGTTTGCAATTAAAGTCTCAGTTCCTCACAGGCTCATGGCAAATATTCTGCTTCACCTGGGTCACATCTCTAAAGGGAATTCCTCCAGACAGGATTTGCAGGCCATATTCGGTGGCAGCTCTGACACAGGTATTAGCCATAATGGAATCCATGTCAATTATGAGTTCATCCATTCATTTTTCTATCCAGGCCTCCCACTCAAATTTCAGGGATCTCCTTCTAAAATGCAATTTGACCCATTTTGGAATGGAGAAAGTTCCTTAGTCACTCCATTTGAGACCAATTAGGCTGTTTGATTTGGGATCCTTTATCCCTCAGCGCTCTTAGCCTGTCTGTTCCAATAAATGTTGCAAAAAATCCCAGTGTCTGAAATCCCTGCATACTTCATGGACCCTATTTCGTACCCAGTAACTGCACTCTCTTTACTTCTCTTTCACCAACACAATCGCAGACTCTGGGGTTACTTTGTCCATACCAGCTCCATCTCCTTGAACTGCCCTTCAACTTTGTGCCCGTGGAGGCCATGAGGATGAGGAGGCGTGATTGACTTGTAATGTTTTCTCCTGTCTTAAGAGCTTGAAGCAATCTCTTTTGTGGCTAACCCACAACACAAATGTGCTCTAAGAGTTCCTTTTAATTGACCTCACTAATCTGCTTGAATCATTGACCAAAGTAACTGCTTCTTTTCCAACCATCCAATAGACAGTCCAGTCAGCCCATGAGTTTCAGGAGAACTCCAGCTTTCAAATCAAGGAGCAATCACAGATTTGCAGTGATTATTGGAGCTTGAGGTTTATGGTTTATGTGTCATTCTCAGAAGTAAATGGTGTGGATTCAAGGCTGATAATGGAAACAAGGTCACAGGTTGTGAGAGGACTTTAATTCAACAGTTTTTAGAAGTTCTCCACATGTTCCAAACCAGAAAAGTCAGCAAGGTTTGTGAAATCAGGGCCCACAGTACAGAAATAATTGAAATTTAATATAACTTAAACCTCTGATTGAGGAATGAGCCTAAGCACATATTTAACTGTCATCACAAAAAAAAAAAAAAAAAAAAAAAAAAAGAGGGTTTCCTCATTAGGGGCCCAGATGAATTGTTACGATAAGTCCAAGACATGTTAGAGGAGAAGGGCTAGAACTGGCTTTTTCCTCCTGAGCCTCTGGGAATGACCCTGAACTTCTGGTGAGGGAGGTTTGCTTCAGAATCTAAACCTGAACCTGACTCTGAAGTTGGCCACTTGCCCCATCTTCCACGTGGTGGACCTAGCTCAGCTGAAGGCATCCACAGCCTTGTGCTATACAGGATGTTCAAAACCCATATCTGGATTTTTCAGCCTGGGATCATCTCCGACTTTCCCAGCTTCAGAACCGCAATTCCATTTGCTTTACGTCACTTGCCTGTTTGCTTTGGGAGAAGAAAAAAATACTAAATAAAAACCCAACCAGTAACAATCCAAAAGACAGCAATGCTGTCCCAGCAACATTCCTTCTAGCAAAGCAAGGAAGAAGACAATTAAGCCCAGCAGTACCCACATCCTTAGCCCTTTGGGCCTCACAGCATTTTCTCCCTCTTTCCCCTGTCTTTGTTTTGGGGTTTTTATTTCAGTTTTTATCACTTTGGCTCATGCTGCCTCAGAGGCAGGGGACCTTGGTGGTGTCCTTGAAGTGTTTACTCAAGACTGGAGTACACCCAAGAGGTGCTTTTCAAGGCCGCTGCAAGCCTCTGAAACCCCACACCGCGTGCGTGTTTTTCAGAGGGGGATGGCTGCAGCTGGCTCTGCAGAATTGCTCTTGGGACAGGTTCGTCTGCCAGTGACAGAGGTGCTGGGAGTACAGCACCGTCACCTTCATCTTCCTCCTTTGTCAGCCCCACTCTGGTATTTGGAAATGGAGAAGTTGTTGTGCTGCAGGCTAGGCTCTGCCCCTATTCTGGGTGATCTCCAGGCTCCCAGCAGCACATAGGAACAGTGCTCCTTAGATTTCCTGATCCTACAGCTCTGACTCCTTCAGGGCCCCTCCTGTACGTCCTGAACCCAGGAGCTCTGATACCACCCTACAGAAACCAAACTGCCAGGCCTCTGTGTCTTGGTCACGCTACTATTCAAAGCACACATATCCCCACCCCTGCAGCTTGTAGGACCTCTAAGTTAGGAATCATCTCTTCAGTGACATACAACGGTTGAAGCCCATGACATGCAGGCTTTGCAAAATTTTGTAGCACTTTCACTTTTTAAAGTAGGTTGCATAAAGCTCATAGATAGATCCAAACAAAGCAATACAGTGTTCAGCACATCCCCATTCTCCTTGCCATCGCCATTCTTGGACATGTGTCAAGGCCTGTGGACTATCCAGAGTCATCCTCTTGTTCAGGACTTCTCCAGACCAGGAAATCTATCCTGCAAGCAGCTTCATCATGCTTTTCCCCATTTTAAACCTTGGTAATTCTTCTGTGAATGCCCTCTGTTTCCTTCCTAAAGCCTTCTTTGTTTCTCTGCATGGCCACCTGCCTTCCTCTTCTTTCTGTTGCTACACCTCATGATCTCCTTCATGATTTTGAACTCCTTTGCTCTTCCAGAGTGGGTAAAAACATTTTATACCGATGACAAGGTAATATTTTGAAAAGAAACTTCTTGTAGCCAAACTATATTAACAGATACATATGAGCACATGGGTTTCAGTTTAACATTGATATACTGAAACATTCAAAAAATATAACCAGATACATTTCATATTGGAAAATATGAAATTTCAGAACACTCAAAAACTGTAGAAACAGAATTTTCCCACATTATAAAAATGTTTAATTTTGGGAAAGACAGTATTTGCTTTGCTTTGCTTTTCTCCAGAAAAAAAACCAAACAGTCAAACAGGTACTTTTTAATGTTTGCACCAAAAAAAAACAGGTCTTGTTTAAAAATCTTCTAATGAAAAATGTCCAGTAGGTCCCAGAGCTGGGTTCATTCCATGGTCACAAGCCCTATTAATGGTGGTGAGGTTAGTTACTCCTGGTAAGAGATACAATGAAGAACTAGCAAACATCCTTGCTGTTCTGTGCTTGTCCCAGCTCTCCTCTACTGCTGGCACCCCCCTGTGTCCTGATCTCTCGGTAGGAGGGAACGTGGGATTTGTTATTGGTTTTGCACTGACCACGGAGCCTCATTTCTTATGCAGCCTCCCAGGACAATCTCGGGTTCTCATGCGCAAATGAAATATGGCTCTGTTGGTGAATGCTGACGGGCCCTCTCCGTGGACAGCTTGCAAGGAAACACCCGTGGCATTCTGGCACCATTCTGAGCCCATTACCTCTTCTCCTGCTGCTTCTGCTTCCTCTGGCATTTTCAATGTTACCATGGAATGAGGAGTGAGCCCCAGAAGAGGCACATAGGCAGAAACACAGCACTTGTCCCGCTGCTACTAATAACTACTGACACTTGGTTTTCCACACCTCCACACAGGTGAATTGAGCTTTCTTTGTTTTGCAGAAGAGCTCCAGCCCAACCATTAGAGCGAACAGAAAATTAATTCTGGCGATATTTGCATCTGAGGCTGGAGCTCCACCTTTGATACCGCAGCTTATACCTGTGAGCACAAACTATCTTGGCTCTCTTCCTACTGGTTTTCTAAGCTGCCAAACCTCATTATTGAATCAGAAGGCAAGCATGAAGAGAGAAAGAAGAAAAAGAGAGAAAAGAACAAGAAAGGTGACCTGCTTTTACTGTTTTGCTAGGTTTTGTTAGCCTTTCAGGTGCAGCTATTTTACTGTGGCTGAAATTTTTCTGTAATCATAAAAGCTAAGAATATAATCTTGAAAAAAAAAAACAAACAACTGAGAGGCTTAAATAGTTACCCACGACCAATGACTAGTGCCTCATGAATAGCTCTGCATCTGGTAACACATCTCTAATTAGCAACATCAGGATCTGTAACATTTATCCATCACATCAGTGAAAAATGTTTCCTGTTTGCAGAGGGAACTTACATCCCTGAGGTAAGAAGCACATCATAACGCAAGGGTTGTGAAACACTTGTCAGCAACCTCTCTTTTAAATGGAAATCAGCATGTTGCAGCGAAGGCCACAGCCATCTTGCTGAAAACTAAAGTGATTAATGACACTATTATGTAATAATTAAAAAATACTCATTGAAGGGGACTGTGAGCTGTTATTGACTCGGGTACAGTATTGCCCAGTTGGATCAAAAATCTCTGGGATGTTCTCTAGAGATGCAGCAAGGTACAGGGGGTCCTGGCCTTTTAATGAGGCTCTATGACTCTATTGTAACAACAGAAGTAATGACATCTCAGCAAGAGGTCCAGTCTTCTGGACAGAAACACTAAAAAACCTGAGGACCGAAGGTCAGATTTCCACCCTGAATCAGCCTGACTCTGCTCCCACTGCAAAAGGAGTCAGTGGTGGTAGGAAGAACAGTCTGTGCTTTTGAAAATCCCCTCTCGGATTTATTTCAGACTGCCATAAAATTCTCCTTCAGCTATGTCAGCCTAAACATCCATTCTTCATAAATGGCTTTGTTCTCTATTAAAACTTTATTTCTCAGCTATCAAAGACACAGGAGCAAAGTGGACTTTGGTCATCCCAGCCAAGAGTTTGACTCACAGCAGATCCCTTACTCCACCACGAGGCTCCAGAAATGTCAGCCAATGTACCATGCCTGAGCTCCTTGTCCCACTTGTGGGTGTAAGTCATTGGGAGTCCACTGGGAGTCCTTTCCTTGGGGTCAGGATTTCACACATTGCATTTAAACTGCCAATTGAGTTCACAAGCCATTCCTCTCAATGCTGGGACTAAAACCCTTCTAAAGAAGCCATGAGTGGTGCTAAGGAAACTCCAAAATATCAGCCTTTGCAAAACCAGTGAAGGAATTTTCCCTTAGTAACAAACCCTTTAGCATCCTGTGTTTTGGAAAGTATGAAAATGTTTCCATATAAATTTTTCAAAAATGCAGCCCTCAGGATTCTCATGTTGCCTTGATGCTGAGAAATCCCTCTACTCACCCCAGAAAAATAAAAAAAACCCGATCAATGGCCCATGGAGTGTCTGAAAGATGGCAGCATCCTCAAGCATCCCTGGCCTCAGGGTAGAAAGCTAAGCCTTGTTAGCCCTGTTTTGATCCCAGGTTCCCAGGGCTTCTTGCCAGCTTGTTGGGGGTCTGGCATCTCTGGGGGGTTTGTCTGGATTCTGGGGCAATGCTCCGGCTGTCTGTGGGCTTCTCGTCCCACAGCAGGATTGAATGCAGCACAGGGGCCCCAAGCCCTGGAAAACAAGGCAGCCGGCTGGCAGAAGAGCCGGCTGCACTCCCGCAGACTCGTGGCTGGGACTGGGCTCACCAAAACAGACCCACTCTTGAGAAGGATTTCAGCAATGACAAAGGATGATTTCCTGACAATGAGGAGAGCTTTCCATTAGACATTTCCATTAGAAATGTCCCAGACAGTCCCAGCCCCAAGGCACCATGGTGCTCTGGCAATGTGGAAAAGTCCTCCAGAAATCCCAGCAGCCACATCATGAAAGCACAAGGCTCAGAGGCCTGTCCCAGGCCTGCCACTGGGCAGACTGGGACCCTTTCCAAAAAGCTTACTGCCTACCAAAGCCCCAGGGTTAACTACTCTGTCTCCCTCCATACTTCTCTGAGGAGATGCTCCCTCCTAGGACATGAGTCACACCTTACAGAAAGGCTGAGAAACCCTCCAGAGGTGCCTGTCTATGTGTTGACTCAGAAGGAAGAAGACTGCGTGTGTCTGCCAAGACTAAATGTCTTAACCAGGCGCTGTGTTGGGGCAGTGGGCTTCTGCTCTGCTGACGCCAGGTGAGCATAGGGTGTCTGGCCCATCCAGCCTACAGTGTAACAGCTTTTTCCCCTCCAGCTTTTTCACACCTCCCCGTTTGCCTGCATCTCAGCATGTGCTCGTGCATAAACAGCACGGATGGTGGGTGGGACCCCGATTACGAACAGGGCCAGAATCACAGTTTGAGCTCATCACAGATGGCCTCCATGCTCTCCTAACAACAAGGAGAACACGTGGGCAGCAGCCACCATGAAGGGAAGGGAGGTTGCTTCAAAAATCCAATAGCTATCCAATAACAAAAAATGACAGGCCAGGAACCCCTCCAGGCATCTCGTGTTGGTTTTTAATGCAACGTTCAGGCAGAATCTTTGTTCCAGGTTTTGCTTTGAGTTGATTTCTTAAGCACATACACATCCAAGCCTGGCCCTCCAGCCCTGCAGCTTGTGCAAGAGCTCTTTTGTATGTAAAGTCCTTACGTCCATGTTGCAGAGCTCTTCTGCGCCGTACTCTGCACAACGCCTGGCAGAAAGAAATGGTACAAAAATCTGTTGATAGATCATTTGTGGAAGGCCTGAACTCCAGCCAAGACAGATAAAAAGAAAAGAAATTAAAATAGTTGTGTGTGTGTGTTTTATGAAGGGAACATTTATATTTTTAAACTAGGAGTAATTGTACTCTGTATCTGAAATGGCATCTGAAAGTGATTTAGTGGAACAATGTGGTTTCTGATTGGTGCTTGAACTAGTTCCAGAACATTTTTTATAATAAGCATCATAAAGATCCCAATTATCTGATCCTTTTTCCTAACATGGTCAGAGAGGATGTTTCCAAAGAAATGGCTTTTGGGTTGTTTTTTTTTTTTCCTTTGTGGCACTGATCCTGCAAACATTTACATACATGCTTAATCTTGTGAGTAGCCCCAGAGAAGTGAACCAAGGCAGCCCTCAGCAGCAAAGCTAATCGGAGAGTAAACTACTAATGTTCAGATTTGCTAATCAGGGCAATCCATAGACTTTCAGGGAAAGGTCTGCTTGTTATTCCACGAGCTGTTCAGGATGCATTTACGATTCAATAAAGGAGGCCCCAGCATTACCAAAATAATTACTTACTCAAACAAGCCTGTAAAACTTAAGGACTGCCCCAAATAAAAGGAGGCTTCCCCTTCTCCAGTTTTAATAACATAAATCTAGTGAAATGCATCTTGCTGCCATAAAATCAGTTCTACATGCTTCAGAAACAATTGATTTACTAAGTGGGCAGAGAGGTCAGATCCTGCTAGGGACTGAGAGGGCTGAATGTATGGAGAGAAGTTTTAAATCTGAATGTTTTGTCAACCCACAGAAATGGAAAGCAGTTCATATCTTACCCTGCAACTTCACTCTCCAAAACAAGGCACATAAAAGCAACAGGCAGCGCTACAGATTAAAATGGAGACATTTTGGTGATCACTCAGTAAAGGGGATAAATAACGACCCTAAGACCCACTGTCTGTCCCAGGAGGGATTGTCCCCGCCTACAAAACTGGCTTTACATTGGCAGCATCCATCCCCCTTGTGCTGGGACCCCGCAGGAGGGCTGGCTGTCACATCCTGGGCACTGCCTTTCCCAAGCAGCCCTCACCAGGCTGCAGGCACGATGCCAGCACCACGCAGCACACCAGACCTCCTGCCATGAGCACTTCACAGCAAGGGCAGCCACGGATCAGGATGGCAGCAAGATGGTAGGATCAGCAACAGGGCTTGCTACAGGACAGATTTCTTCCTGAGAGAGACAAGAGGCTCTGCCTTCTTAGAAACTTCTCTTCCACATTTCATTCCACAAAAAAAAGCCCTTCTTTCCTGCACTAACTGGCTTCAGTGAGGTCCTTCCTGCCACACACCACAACAGGGGAACCACAGGTCATGCTGGACACCAGGTGTCTGTTCTCCTTTCAAGCACCACCTCAATTTCCCTTTGTTTTGAGCAACATGGTGTTTGATGTGCTGCAAAGAACAGTTGGTTGCCATTCCAATACCCACACGTGCTAACTAAGAACCTGCAGAGGTTCTTGTGTTAAAAGGGCTGTGTGTGACATCACCCGTGGGGTCCTCATTCTCCACCTTGTTCTCGTCTGGAAGAAGGAAACTCCTCTATATAGCAAAACAAGAAATACCCAAGAAGAGAGCATGGGTAACTGCCAGGCAGGTGTACTTGCTCAGACGACCTACAGCTATGGGAAGGTGTGAGGGAGTAGGCAGCCTGCTCAGCCTCAGGCAGCAGGGCAGCCAGAGCTCCAGCAGTGGGTTTACATTTGTAGTCAAGAGGAACAGGAAAACAGCTTTAAAAAATGCCCAACTGACTGCTTGTGGGTATAAGCCGAAAAAGACCATAAACCATTCCTTGCAACACTGTTCCATGCTCTGCAAAACTCACACTGAAGCCTACTGTGGTTTTGAAGTATTTCACCCCTATCCCGCACCTACCTCACCTATAAAGTGTTGTCAGACCAATACTGGAAGGTGCTCAATCCATGCAACCCCCAGCATCATGCAGCAGTAATTAGCCTGAGTGTTTGGGTGGACCTGAAAGTGTCACCTAACTGCAGCAGCCACCTCACTATCAGGCTGCCCCTGATCGCTTGGATCATGTTCTGATGATGTGTGAACACAGAGGTGGCCAAAAATAAATAATAGAAGACGCCTAACTCCCCTGAGCACTGAGGCTCTCATGCCAAGAAATATTCTCACTTCTTGCTGCCTCTTTCTGTGGTGGTTTTCCTGAGACTGAAAGCACTCCTCCACTGCAGAAGATGCAAAAAAAAAAAAAAAAAAAAAAAAAAAATTCCTGCTGACCTCTGCATTGAGTTTCATCTTTTTGAATCCTTGTTGCGCCCTTAAGGGAATTTATGAGGTGTCAGGATTTTCCGACCCCAAAGTTCTTGGACGAAAACTGTTTTTACACTACAGATGCCATGAAAGAGAAGCAATTTCAGTCTGTTTTTTCTAGAGCACTGTCTGTGTCCACAATGAAGCATGGGTTCAGAGCTCCTGGAGATTATTTGTGTAAGAGTTGTCCGGGCCAGCACTCCACTGAGATGCAGGCTGGGTCTGATTCTCCACCTTTGCCTCATTGCCCTGATCTTCTCTGTTGGGAGGGGAACTCCCATTTCCTGGTGCTGTGCCATGAAAACATGAGCTTGCCAAGTTATTCTCTGTATGTGTGTATGTGTGTATGTGTTGAACAAGCCAGAAGGACCAGAAGGAAAAAGATCCATTAACAAACCACATTTGCAACCTCTACAAGGATCCCCAGATTTCTCATCTGTGGATTTCTCTTCCCCATGCTTTAGATTTTCGAGAGGGAAAAGGAAACCGACAGAAAAACCCAAGAACCCAGTTTATCTGCCTCTAATCCAGTATGCACCTCAGTCTCCCTGAAAGTGTTCTTGGGACGACAGCAGTATTTCCCTTGGCTGGGATGCCCAGCCTCCTGGCTCCTCTGCAGCTGCAGAGCTGTAGACATTCCGCTGAGTAGTTTGCAACCCTGCCTGCCAGGAAAACCCAATGTCTCCATGGAGAAATCTCAGCGGAGGAGTTTGATACTCAATCAGGGATGGAAAAGAAGGGAGGTTTTGCCTCCCTGAGACCAATCCCTTCCCTAAAAAAAATTAAAAGTGAGAGGGAAAAAAAAAAAAAAAGGAAAAGGGATCATATTCTTACAGACATGGGCCCAGACACACCAGTGGTATTGGGGTATAGTGTATTGCTTTGTGTCAGGATGGGCTCGTCATGGAGGCTCAGGCCAAATGTCTGTTTAGGTCAGTGGGAGACTATCAACTTTGGATCAGGCCTCATGTTTGGATCTTGGAGCTGAACTTCCTAAAGTCTGGGCATGCTTGCTTCTTCTGGTGAGGAGGGGCTTCGTTTGGCCTGGCTTTGAGATAGGAACCAGCTGCAAATGTAGGCCTCCAAACATCTTCTAGGAAAAGAGGTTATAAAAGAGCACCTTCTTGCTCAACACATTTATCCCCCATGGGCCAGACTCCGACATCTTCATTAACACTGAGCAGAACCTTGCTCCCAGAGCAGTTATATTGATTTGAATAGGGCTATTCAAGGAGTCAGCAAGTACCTAATGTCAGCAAGGGTAGCACCATCTAAGGGTCATATCTGTTTGCTCATTGACAAAAATGAGGTTTTTCTCCTTCCTGCTATTAGCACACACTGCTACAGAAAAGGCACATTGGGTTCCCTTCCTCCTGGCTCCTCTTCAGTGAAATGGTGGTTGCAGATGATTCCTTACTGGTAATGTGATAAGAAGCAAAAAGTGCAGGAGATCAGCTTATAGTTCTAAGAGCTAGAAAAATCATCCTGTGATAGAAGGAAGCTGCAATGAGAAAGTCACAGTTCCTTCCTTAGCATTCCTCTAATCACCTCCTCTGCTTTCCCTCTCAGATTGAAAAATAGTGCCTGCATGTGAAGGCAGAAGAATGCTACTGCCTATTTACACCTTTTCTGCAGCTGTCCCTTCCTAGAAGTTATTCTCCTGGGAGTCACCATTGTACTTTGTCACTTTAAATACTAGGTCTGCTGGTTTGGATCTCTTATGACAGAACCAGGTAAAGGACTACTCCTGTGATTGCTGATAGAGGAAAGTAGACTTCTAGCATAGTCCCTGCAGTGGGCAGGATGCATCAGCCTCATGAATTTGCCTGTCTTGCTACCCTGAGTTCTAAGAGATCTCTGAAAAGCAACTTGGAACTGAGCACTTAAAATATTAGACAGATGAATGAATCCCAGAGTTAGACAGTTAGGTGGACCTGACTCACATAACTTGGAAGTTGTGCTCCTAACTCACATTCACACTTTTGAAAACCTCACTCATAACATCCAACATCTGCACATTTTATTTTCTTCCTTCCAGGACAGTGACGAGCTCTTGGCCCTACCTGCTTCAGAGCTGACTAATTGCAGAAGAGCAAAGCAAAGCAAAATCTATCCCTTATGGATTCTCACACCATTTTCTCCATAATCACATCAGGTCGCCTCCCAGACACGTAAGTAAGGTTTGTCACAGGTGTATTTCCTTTCCAGGGAGGTAAGGGTAGTTGCAGTCTGATGTTAATATGAATCATCATAACTATTTGCATTACACTTCCTAAGGAACAAGGCTGCTCAGAGTGGCTGTGTCTGTAAGGACAGGCCAGCCAGTGTTAAGAGGCTATTTCCAGTTATGAAGAATGCTAAATGTGCAGCACCCACAGGCAAGCATTTGCGGAACAAATGCGCATGATTTTGCTGTTTTCAGCAATGATCTGGTACCTGATAGTTGTGTGCAGTGCTGAAGTGAGTCCAAGCAATCCATGTTCTCCTGCTGAAAGGAGCAAAAAAGTCTCCATGCTTACAGTAGCCATCTTTCCTAGCCACTTCCAGCAGTTGGCATGATTTTATTAACTCATTTTGTATAAAACTCCTTATTTCCTGCCATTTTTTCTTGGACTTATTCTACACAGTGTTCTCAGTTATTATAAACAGGTATCCAAGAGTTTGCTGCTTTTCCAGCAGGCACTTCCAGATTCTATGTAGACAGCAAATTCTCTGTTTCCCTAGTCTCCCTCAGAAAACTAACTCAACAGTGTAACAAGAATGATAGGTTGTTGTTTGCCTAGAAAGACCTTCTGAGAGAGGTTAAGGAGAGGATAACCTCTGCTCTTTGAGGTTCTACTCTGAATGGATGGATGAGCAGAAGGCAGTTGCCAGTAAATGGAAGTACAAAGTCTGAAAGGGAACAGATGAGTTCTGGAAAACTGTTGGCAGAAAAACTGGGACTAGTGGTCATTTATAGGATAGGAGGGAACATAATGCCAGGACATGGAAGTTGGTGAAATAGTTTGTTTGCATGCATTTCACATGCAGGAATGATTTTTATACGAGCAAAATATCCTCAGGAGATGGTTCCTACTTAAGACTTGTCCCCACTTTAGAGGATGTGAAGGGATTGGATTCTGGTGTTAAGTCCTGGCCTGATGCTCCAAGAGCCCAAAGGTTTTGCCATGCATGTTCCAAGTGAGCTGGAGCCTAATACATGTAAACACAGGAAGTACTGAAGCACTTTTTGGAGACTGAGAGCAGGTTAAGTTGTTTTGTAAGATACAGCTAATGAAAGACCATTGTTGCCCTGAGGAGAAAGGGAATTGTATTATTTATGTATTACAAATGCAACCACTAAGGCATAAACAAAGCGACTTGCACAAAACCAGACAAAGGAGGTTGCCGCAGAGTCAGCAGTTTCAACCCAGGTTTCCCGTGTCCCAAACTAGCACTTTAATCATCTTCCTTCTCTGTGAAACGAGTATCAGAGAATGGAGTGAGTCTCCACATTTTTCTAGCCCAAGACAGAACTGTGTCCATTGTTGGGACTAGCCCCCTAGGAGGAATTATTTCTATTCAATTTGTGTGTGTCACAGCCAGATAATGCACTGGGTGGTATTTCCCTCTCTTCCCCCAATCTTTTTCTTTTATGACCACATGACTTCACCCCCTCGTGTGAGTGACAGTACCCATTAGACTAGGCTCTGATGCAAACCAGCTGTGTGAAGAGAAGGGGAGGAAGGGAGTGGAGAACAGCAATTTAGAAAACAATTAAGAACATCAATTCCAATTCATTTGCTTGGCCAGGATAAGTAATTTCTAAGAGGTAACTTGATCTGTAGCGGACAGAGATTAAAGGCGAACTCCATTATCTCTCCTTTACAGTCTGGAGGAATTTGTTTTAACTGGTTACCAAGGAGGCTGAAGAAAAAAGAACAAAAAAAAAGAACATTTGCCTAAAAATGTCTAAAAAATCCTAATGATTTCTTCTTTTAAAGGACACGTATGGATTTATTAACTCTCTGAGAGTATGGTTGCATTGCATTGCAGGAGGAATAGTTCAGCTTTTGAAAACAGAATCCTTGCCTGCAACAGCTTAAAGATGCATTTTATCAAAACCAGTTATTCTGGTTTTAAACTGCTGTTAAGATTTTGGTGTAAAGATAAGACTAGAAACATGAGACATGGAGTTCGGAAGCAGATTCAGCATTTCGCAGAGGAAGTAGCAGGGTGTGAAGGAGAACACAGTGAGCTGAGCACCAGGTAGCCCCAGGATTTCTCCCTCTGGCTTTGACACTGCTGCACTCGCTGGCTGTGAAAGCTGCTACCAGTGCTGTGAGTGAAACCATGGTAAAGGAGGTGATACTTCATAAATAAATAGCCCAATGTCCCTCTGCTTACTGAGTTTCTGAACCCAGGCACACCACAGCAAGGAGTTGTGACCTCACAGACACCAAGTTTTCTCCTAAATTCACGCTAGCATGTGGGATGACATCAAAAAGCGAGTATGTGGGTGGGAGAGACACTAATTCTCTACCGTGGAAACCCCACACTCTAGAGCTCTCCCCTTCCACCCTCCTCAGCTCTCATCACTTTACCACAACCCTGTGTCTCAGTCTTTGCCTCAACTCCTGCAGGCCTTGATCCCTCATCGTCGTTTTGCAAAATACATTGTTGCCAAGATGCTCTACAACTCCAGACCATCAAAATGTTTCTCAGACCACTGGAGTCATCACTTTGAAAGCCCTGGTACTCGTCCTGGGCATTTCTCCCAGGAACCCAGAAACAGCAGCCATTATGCTTACAGGAACATAAGAGGCCACATGCGTCTCTGGATCTGATGTGAGGAGCTCAAGGGTGGGGAAAAGGCAGACATGGAAAAAACCGTCCGTGAGCTGGCTCAAAGTTTAGAGTTGGCCTTGGATCTGCATTTCACTGGCTGGCCCCAGACTTCTACCTCTCCTGTGCAACTCTGTTTGCTTTAGGGACAAACTTCATCGCTGCCACCATGAAACAGCCAGCCTGCGCTTTATACAGCTGCATCCCTGTTAGCTAGCTAAGACTCCAGGGTGATGTAATCGCCTCAGTGGAAATAGAAGCTGAAGAATGTGATGTGACAAATTTTCCCGGACCACCAAATAAATTAGAAAGCAGGCTCCCAGCCCAGAAAGGTTACCCTCCCAAATAAACATGTCCCAGCCTCCCTTTCTCACACACACTTACCTTCTTCCACACCAGGAAGCTAAGCTCCTCACAGACTCCATTACAGACCCAGAATGAACAGGTTCTTCCAGCCAGTCAGCATCTCCCATACAGTAATTGCTTTGGTATGGGCATCTGAGAACAAGACAGAACTGTATATACTAGAAATATTCTCTTTGCATAAACTTCTCAGTAGACTTACTTTTGTCTTGTTGCCAGGAAATGTATTTGGGGCCTTTTGCTAACTTCACATTTCTCTGATTAGAGAGGCATGGGCAGTTTGTTCCGATAGTTACAGGGAGAGCAGTGATGAGAGGAACTGAGGAACTGGTAAGCCCTCTCTAAGCACATCAGCTCTGCAACAGCACAAGATCACCCTAATCCGTCATCCTTGTGACAGCCACAATTCCAGGGGTTGGAAAGGAATAGGGGGAATCCATCTTGCAAACGTGCTTCTCTAGAACAGGGAATGTCATGGTAGATAACTTTACAACCCGAGGTCACTTAAGCAACACAATGCAGTGAGCTCCAGGGTGAAAGAGGGGCCTTTCCACAACCAACAGCAATAAGTGATTGGGGGAATTAGCAGACAGTCAAAAGTGCTTGGCTGGGTAAGGCAGGAATTTAAGAAAGCAAGAATACAGTCAGACAAATTGGAGTGTGGCCAGGAAACATTAGTTAACACCTCTCCTCTGCCAAAACGCCCCCCTGGGTCTGTAGTGACAGTGAATGGCCAGGGCCTTGGCCTCACAACCTGCTCAAACACCTGCAAGGTGGGGCATGCACATTCTGTGCCCAGTTCAGGTCACGATCATTTTGTGGCATGAGGCAAAGCACTTAGCTTCTCTCAGCCCCAATTCATCTCTATGCACAGCTCCCTGGGTTTCCCTCATTTCCCTCCTGAGGCTCAGTAAGAGTTTGTTAAATGCCTGGTTCTCTTAAGAGGCAAGGTGATCCAGACAGTGCAAAGTACTTTATTTTTTGTCCTGGAGAAACCAGCCTTCTTCAGAGACTCACTCATTAAGACAGCAGCCGTGGTAATCCAAGCTCCTTTGATGGAAGGGGTAAATGGGGAGATTGCCAAGGGGAGGATTAACTGATGGATGTATTGAGCTGCAAGGGTGTCTCATATGGATTTGTGTAGGATTTTCACCTCAGCCGCCCTGGCTGGAACTCCCATCCTACCATATCAAGACACTCTCCCTGCAGGCCCTGCTCTGCCTCTAGCAGCAGTGAGGGGCTGGCTGAAGGCTGGTTGCTACCTGTCATTTTTGGCTCCCTTGTGAGGGAAAGGTACACAGCACACCAAAGAAAAGCTAGGCCCAGCCTGTGAAAAACTTAGCTGTTGTACTTAGAGGGAAGTGGCAGCTTTGTCCAGAGACAGGATTGATTATGTGGGATTCCCAACTTGGCTACTCAGTGATATGATGTTCTGGGCCATTGTTTTCCCTTCTTCAATAAGCATTATGATATGCTCCTCTCTGCACTGCACCCTTTGAGACCTACTGATGAAAGTATGGTAAGATGTTTTGTGCCTCACCTTAAGTAAAGACATTTAGGAGGCACAGTTCCAACATGTATTCCTAGACTATGTGATAGGCAGCAAGTTTCTTGCTGTTTCCCAGTCAAAAGGAGTAGCACAATCCCTGGTTCTCTCCTGCCTATGAATTTGCCTTCTCCTTACTTGTCACTTTTCCCTTGATCTTAGATTTCTGCTACTGTGCTTCTATGGATACATAGGCTATTTTTGTGCACTCATTGTTATGGGGCGGTAAGAAAGGACAATCTGCAAAGGCAGGTTAGACCCACTTCTACATTATCTAGTTATGCAAGAATTTTCATTTTGTAAGAGCAACTTTCTAACCCTCACACTACAAACAGAAGATTATTATTTCCTAAAATGTCATTATCTGAAAGCCATTCTCACAGAGCAGTGTTTGAGTATGAAAATGCTCCAGCCTGTTAAGTCTCCCGCTTTCTATGTCAAACATCCCTCTCCTTTCCCACCACCACCTTTGCAGCTCACAGATGCCCAGCATGATACCACAGCTTCTTTCTGGTTCCTGATCCCAGGTGCTAGATGCTGCTCTGTCCACTCTTGTCTGACAAGCAGGGCACAAAGCTTGTGGGGAGTGAGGCACTCTGCTGCTCTGTGTGCTACCAGCTGCCCCAGCATTTCATCACACAGGATTACAAACCCATCCATGGGTGGGTGTCTGCTCTTCTGTCACAGGACCCAGTGGAACAGGGTACAAGACTGCTTGTAAAGTTATTTTTGAGAGGTTCCCTTGGGTTGTTTTTAGCAGAAATTTGAGTTGCTTGTTTTCCATCAGAGGATCAGTTACAAAAACAACACCAAGCAGAAAGGCTTTTTTGAGATCGAGGGCTCTGTTTACTGTGTTAATTCTGGGGAAAGTTATTTGGGAGGAGGGAGGAAGTAGTTAAATCCTTGTTTACCATTCTGGAAACCCAAATCTCCTTAGTTTACACAAATAAGAGAGAAAATGTCTCAGT
Organism: Megaceryle maxima; assembly: GCA_024605025.1. Lineage (NCBI taxonomy): Eukaryota > Metazoa > Chordata > Aves > Coraciiformes > Cerylidae > Megaceryle > Megaceryle maxima. Next base: position 11,123 of record JANHGN010014554.1, on the reverse strand, counting down.
GGTATGAGCATATGGCTACAACTGAGTAGAGCTGGGTTTGTACCCTCCTCTGAATGTATAAAACTCTCTGAAGCCCCTCTTCCCTCAAGGTGAAATCCAACTCATTTCACAGGAGGTATATGATCCCAGCTGAAGACCAAATCAGCAAGGAGAGACTGGCTATTCCTTATGTCAGATTTGCCCAGGATCATCGGATAGACTGAGAAGTCTTTCAGAGGTACTGGACTTGCTTCCTTGATTATTAGGCTGTTTTAATAACCAGTTGGACTAAACAGCTGAAGTAAGACAAGATGACTGTACTCTGCTTTACATGCAATGAAGCTGACTAGTCCTTCCCCACCTGACAGTGGGGTGGAAAGGATCAGTGTACTAATTAGTACAACATGCTCTGATGCTGAGATGCTGGAGGCCATAAAAGCCCCGACTGTAAGTAAATCTGTCTACCTGAGAAGGTGGTAACAGAAAGTAGTCCACCAGTTCCTAAATCCTTTCTGTTTGGTACATGCAGCTGTCCTGGCTGTTTCACGGTTGGTTTGGATCACCACAGTGATATGCTCAGTCATCTTTTGTGAGGTGGTATTTCTTTCCTTGCTGTAGAGAATGCAGTCTGTTGGGGGAGACAGGACAAAGCTGTCTGTGCTGAAAGAGCCCAGAAAGAGATAATCAGTTAGTGATCTCACCTATGTTAGGGCAAAGGCAGGGTTTGCTCTTCCCATTGAAATCAGAATTGCTGCATGCTACACACTCAAAGTGCTATCAGTCATCAGCTTGGGGATCTACAAGACTGAGGAGAATGGAACAACGGGGACTAAATCCTACCCGAGCAGTGGAATGACTTAATGTAGGGTGAGAAAGTACTCACCTGATCAGGGTCCCTCTGCCTTGACATCTAGACAGCTAGGGATGATACAGAGCCTAGTCACAGGCAGGGAGCAAGTCAGATGGAGTGGCTCTACAGACACTATCCAAACAGGAACCACTTCAGTGGCCTACATTTTGCCTTTGGTAAGTGGTCAGGGCTGCCTCTCTCACCAAATCAAGGCAGTCCAAATATGGTTCCTCTGGGAACTTTAATGTTTTACTGAATCACTTATTTTCTCTTGATGACTGCTGCTTCCGAGTCTCAGTTACTGGATCCCAGTGGGGATTTTGTTGATGCAGGTTTATTGACTTCTTGTTACCTTGAAGTTACTGCAGTGGCAGGAGTCACAGGTAACTCCTGGAGTCTGTTTATTTTATGGGTTGGATTTTTAAGAGTTTGCCAATGTTATCCTGGTTTTAGGAGAAGCCACTTGTTTATTTAGCCATGCACTCATGTACTGACCCATAAATAAAACTACTGTGTTACTTAATAAGACCTAACAGAAGGTCAGCCCTGGCTCATTGGTAAACTGATCGATCCAGAGTGCAAAAAGCACCCCTCAAGAAACTCATCATGTCTATCTGGGAAGTACAAGCCAAACATCAGTGTAATTTTGTATTCCACTGAGCCTTCAGGAGTATCTGTGCCAGTACCTTCTGAAAAGAAAATGGTAAAAGGCCCAAGATGGAGCAATTTCCGACAACCTTTGCTTTGGTCCTCAGTAGAGGCTTTCAGAGTTGTAAGATTTTTACAGCTGGGGCTACAGGTCCATGCTCCACATCTGTGGGAGAAACAACAAACATAAATGCACTGAAGATGGGTCCCACAGCAGGGGCCATGAATTCCCATACACTCAAGCTGGAATTAATCTCACCTCGCTTAAAACACCTAAGAACGAGTTGTCTGAACCTAAGACAGTCCTGTAGGCTCCTTCTATAGTTGAGTATATGGGATAACCAACTTAGGAGGGAAGAGGCTTTCCGCGAGGAGATCTCTCACCAGTGACAATCATGGGAACCTCTGACATTTACCTTAACCTCAGACAAGTGTCTCTTAGATGTCCAAATTAGGTGAGAAGCATCTCATGGCTGGTGTACCCTGTGATTATGTGCAGCCATAGAGAAGGGAGCCACAAGGTCATTAGGTCATTTTAGCTAATCCTATGTACCACATTACAAAGTCCTCACATAACTGAGAGGCTTAAGATACAAGCAACATTAATTCAAAGAGGCTAGGGCAGATCTGAGTGGGTTTTACAAGCAAGGCATGGCAGGTGTCACCCAAGGGATCCTGCCATGGCATCCTGGAAAGGAGCCAGGTTGAGCAGATGACATCCACTGCTGATCCAGCAACAGTTGCCTTGTCAAATGGTGCTGGACCGTTTCTTTGTGCAGCTGGTGATCCCTATTACATAGAGGCCCCTGTTCCACTGCAGCAGATGCCTTGTGAAAAGCTGGCAGGCCATGCATATTCCAAGGACCACAGGTCACCTTGGCTGTATATTCTACATGTATGTGTATATCTGTAAAACAGTTAACCATGTGTGTTCTCTCACACAAACAGAAATCTTCCAAAGATTTTGAAGTTAGATCTTTGATTTTTGACTTGCTGGAGTTGGTGATGCTGTACGTTCATTATTCTGTTATGGGAGGATTGTGGGAGGACTTCCATGCTGAAGTGTTGCCCCAGCAGTAGTGGCAGCAGGAACTGAAGCTGCTCCCAGCAGTGTCAGGCTACATATGTACATAGAATGCTGCTCAGAAAGTGTCATGTACCACTTCGTAGAGGTCTGGAGAGACACTCTCTGAATCACGATTTCACATTCACAGGGTGTTGTCAGAGGTTAGGCAGAGGGGCACAAGCAGGCATAATGTACCTACAAATCAGTTTAAGTTACTGTAAAGTGGCACAGCTGAATGGAGATTTCAGAAGGACTTTGATATTGCTTGGATCTTTAATACATCTACCTAGAACAGGATGAACGCATGGGCCTGACACAAATGTCTCCTGCATGGGCCAGTTTTTTCTCCGCTGACTGCAAAGAGAGTCTAGACAATTATCTTAGATGAGATATTTATAGTTAGGTGTCTCAAATCAAGTGAGGTCATTTCTACCTCAGATACCTACATCTCCATGAGGGGCTTTCAAAGACATGCTGATGCTAAATTTTGACTGAATTGGCCAAGTGCTTTAGAAATCCCTCTAAATGCCTACTTCCACTGACAGGCAAAGAAATGCTTTCACGTCTAGTGTCCTAGAGAATTCTGAAAATGTAGTCTTTTGTGATGCTGAGGTTTCTAGAAGCCAAATCTTCAGACACTTACAGGCATCAAAAGACATCAAATGATATCTGCTAAGCCACAGTGCACTTATAGGACTTCTGCATCTTCAAATGCCTCTAAAAATCTTAGTTTCAGGAGCCTGAAAATACCGCAACAGATTGAAATGCCTGCAAATTCAACATTTTTGGAAGAGTGATACACACAAGACCTTCCACCAATTTTCTGCCTTTATTTTACTGCAGGTTTACACCAGGTTATTCTTCCAATGCTTTACAAAGAGCAGAAGCTGTTTATGTTCATGAGCAGCCTGAGCCCTCTCTCTGCAGGACGTATCAGGTTGGCCTAATAAGCAGGGTAACCACAACCATGCTGTTTCAATATGCTCCAAACACAACCAGAGTAAGTTTATGCCTGCCTGCAAAACACTCTGCAGTTCCTGTAGTGGCCTGATTTGTGGAGGTGTTAATCACTCACAGCTACCATTTAGGTGAAGCTGTAATGCAGCACAAATCACCCTTCCGTGCCTCAGTTTCCTTATTCTGAACACAATTATAACATCTAGGGATGCATAGTATCATAACAATATTGTTATTTATGGTGATGAGAATGTAAGCTTTGTTTGGTATAAAGGTCTGGGAGTGCCTACCTGACATCAATTGAAAGGGATGGGTATTAACCCGTATGTTTGAAATACAGCATGTTGTTATTGCTCTCAGATAAACAGAACCACCTCCTCTTAAAATCAAAGGTAATCTGTTTTACTTCAGTGAGATGTGGTGATATCCACAGAGAACAAATTATTTTTGGCAAGTTGGAGGAGGGATTTTCTTGGCAAGTTGGAAGAAGCATCAAAGGAAGAGAAGAGGGATGGGATGCAACACGACTGGTTTTAATCACATATAATAGTCAAGTTCTCGTGGACAGGCTTACTGTCTGTCATTGAAAATGCTTTGGGGAGCCTGGATTAAGAGAATGGAGAAAACAAATGAATGGCGTAAAGGTACTTGGGACACTCACTGGAACAACTGGCAAAGCTTTTGTCAGTTGGCACTATGCAGTGATATATTGGTCCCATTAATGTAGTGCCCCAGTATCATGACTTTAATTTTTAATGTGTTTGGTTATCCAAGTCCACGCCTTCTTCTGGTTCTGACAGTCACAGCTTAGATCACGCTGCACTTCTGTTTGACATTAATAGCAAAGATGCTGAACTGGTTATAACAAGGATGCACTTTCATTCCCACTGTGCAACTACCAGGGAGAGGGGACACTCTTATTTCAAGCTGGTTCATCTCTGAGGTGGTCTGAATCACTCTGGAGGTGCTAGTTTCTTCTTTTTGCCTGTCACAGAGCCCAGGGTGGCCGCTCTCTAGACCAGGCGCGCTACAAGCTGCCTGAATGGATGGCATACGTCTGGAGAAAAAGAGCTTGAGCAAATACTTCTTGACAGGACTGTTCCTCTTGAAATGACTGTTTCCTCTGGAAGTTGCTGACTTGTTTCACTAAATTTGGGAGCAGGGAATGTACTGGTTTTATTAGCGTATTCTGTAGGAAGCTAATGTTTCACTTCAGCTATTACAATACGTATTATATCATCATCTCACATAACTTGTCAGTTTAGACTAGATTATACAAACATCCAAACAAGAAAGTCAAACTAAAAATATTTGATATGATCATTACAGGATTTCTGAAACAAAATATTTTAGAAAATCCATTCAGCAATATGTTTCAAAATGATGGCTCTCTCTTCCAATTAGGAATGAAAGGACATTTGTAAAGTCTGAGCTGCCTTCAGAACACGAACAGCTTGAGCTTTGATGGCTGCTGGAGCTGCACAGTTGGGATCGTGGTTCAGACTGCTGTAGTAATTGCTTCCTTACATTTTGTTTGGGTTGCAGAAGCATTTGGGGGCTACTGTCAGGGCTGGAGGATCTTTTTTGCAAGGAACCTCACATTCATATAATAAAGATAAATACTTGGCCTTCAGTCATGCACAATAAAAGCACTGGGCCTGATACGGGGAAACCAACCATGAGCTCTGGTGGTGACATGGCAGTAGTGGGCTTTACTGCACTTTGGCTAAGTGTTTACTTGAGTAGTGGTTGCTTGGGAGAAACATCTGATTGAGGGACTAATTGGGTATTTCACCAAGTACCTGTTGGTGGTGAATGAGAACTTGAGGGAATGAGCTTTTCAGCCAGGGTCTTGATCTTGGATTAAATTTCTGGCAAGGTAAAGATTGGGAACAAGTCTTAAATGAGCACCAAACAAATGGGAATCAAACTACCACTGCAATCTGATAGGCTAAATGCATGGTATAAATAACTTGAATGTTGAGACAAAGCAACTGAGTTGATTATCCAGTCTTTGAACACCAAAGAGCAATGGATACATAGATGATTTCTAAGCAAGATCTTCTGTTTGAAATTTGTGATTCCTTATTATTATAGTAAAGTCCAGAGAGATGTGAATTTTTAACTCAAGAATGGTCCTTTTCCAAATTCATGAACATTTAAGGGTGGCCTGCACTGGCTGACTGGGAGTTCTTGAATTAAAATATAAATGGGAAAGGAAGGAAACCAAAATATTATTCAGTCTGCGGCAATCTCACGCATTTAAGCCCCTGGAGGGCTTGTGTTTCTTTACTCTTGAGGTTCATCATGTCACCAGAAAAGCTTTAATATTTTACTGTGGAAGCAACATAGCCATGAAACATTAATTTCCAGGAATGTGGGAACCATGAAATATGGGTCTTTCTACTAACTTAAGATTTTGCTTTCCTCTGTTCTCACATAGTTAAGGGAACCAGTTTTCATTAGATGCTCATGTATATATGTATTCTGGAAATTCAAATAGGAAAGAGGTACACAATACAAGAACACTTTCACCTTTAAAAATGTATTTCACTGATAACAATAGCAGCCACTTATATTCTTCCTTTCTTCCTAAACCACTTTGCATTCTATCTCCATCTTGGAACCACATCTCTCGTTACTGAACTGCACCCACTCTGGTGTGTAAGTGAACAGCTGATATATTGTGCCCTGTGAGATGGGGCAGCTATTTAGATTTGTATAAAATTGTTTAGCTCCCTATTTCCACAATGCCATTCTCTCACCATTGTAGTGCCCAACACCATTCAGAAAGGCCCGGCTCAGACACAACTGTACTAGGATCTTCAGCAGTCCTCAAGTATTCTGCACAATGGCAGATGTCTCTGGCTGGAAGGAGAAATGGTGAAGGACAAATGAATTTGTAATCCATGTAAAGGCCTTTTGAGTATTCTCCTGTTAGTGCTACGCAGTGTTACTAACTATGGGACCGATGCCTCTTTCCTGTAAAACAAAAGACTGGGCTTCCTTCAGAGACCTGCACATACTCATAGTCATGCAAAGACCACAGCAGCTTTTAGCAGCCTCAGCAGAATGAAAGCATTGAGGTGGCTTAAAGGGAATTTGAAGCACTTAGTTCTGAGGACAATTCCAGAATGTAACTTTTCACCTAGGGTTTTTAACAATGTTGTATACTAAATTTTTGTCCACCAGCAGCTGATTAGAATGGAAGAATTAGCCAAAACAGTCCAGAAGCATCTGTGTCATGGGAACCACAGGTTTCTAGGTTATATGACACACCAGAATATTCACCAAATCACCAGGGCTGTTTTCCTTAATGCTAGAATTAGCGATGGCATATTAAGAGAGCAATTACTGGATAAGATTTGATGGCAGACAGCTCTCTGGCATAAATTGGAAATTCTCAACATATGCAACCATGTTGCTAGAGAAAATGGGTCATCCAATTAAAACTAAAACTGGAGATTTGTTAATCAAAGGATGGCAAAATGTACTAAAATCCAGCTGAGATGTTCCCCGATCTTGTTATCTTCAGGCTCCTACATGAGGTAATCTAATACAGATGACATATTTGACAGAAACAGTTGTGTCTACAGTCATGTGGAGGATGTTTTATAGAACCAGAATTGCATTTTAGGGGAATAAAACATGATAAAAATTCTGTCAGAGCCAGAACAGTCCATTCGAGCTTTATAATTAATTTCTAAAATTTTGGACAAGCCATACTTAATTTGCTTTTTATGGCATTTAATAATATTTTAAGTGGAAATTATTTTAGAAGGCCAATTAGAAAGAAGCATTTGATTTTGTCTGAATGGAAAATTGTAATCAACTCGAAAAATTGTAATCAACAGTGAAAAAGTCTGTGGTTGTGTGGTTTTCCTTCATAATGAATTTCAAAATTCTCCCTCCTTGTTCTTATTCAGAATGAAGCAGAATTTAAAATTCTGATTGTTTTTGCAAAATGAACTTTTGTCCTTCCATAGCACCTCCTGCATCTTTTTGAAGAAGGTGAGAAGCTTAATGTGTAATTCCTGTGAGCCTTAAGGAAATGGGACATGTCTTGGTATTTTCAAATTCAGTCTTCTACAGCTGCTGTTTGAATATAAATCATAGATGCTTTTGGGTTGCACTAACACCCTTTGCAGTTTAGAACAGTTGTTAATTAATACAATACCGTATTAGTTCTTCTTACAGTCTTACTATTAACACCCCATGAAATCCCATTAGCTGTGCATATGGTGCCAGATTTGTTCTGAATGTGGGAAAGAAAGAAATTTACAGTGGTATGAAAAATAAAGAGAAGCTTTCAAGTGGTTTCCACATTTTGAAAAAAAAGTATTCTCCAGAATGTAATTTGTGGGGCAATCGTTTCACAAAAATTCAATGCAAACATGCATTAATTTTTCATTTATGTTTTCCCCTGTAATGAGAAAACCCTTACACACTACTATTATTCTATGGCAGAAACATCAGAAAGATAAAGTAGTTCCTAAAAAGGGAAAATTAACCAGGTTGTCTCATTGTCCAAACTGACAGAAATACAAAAAAAAATCCTAAATAAACTACGCAGCTGATGCCAATAAATGGATAAAACTTCCCTTACATTTTTGGTTTAAATATTTTAAAGTAAAGATAGTGATGAAGTCAAAATCTGGGCTAGCTTTTCCAGAAGTTATCTGAATTTCCTGCTTCAGCAGTCTGACAGATCCTTCTTAAATTCCAAGATTTAAGTGCCATAGTAAAAATGAGGGTTATTTGTTTACACCTCATGCAGAACACTCCAAAATGCATTAGCCACTACAGAAACTTCAGACCTAATTTGCTATTCATTGAGTTTTGTCCAGTATTAACTCCCTAATGAAAGAGAGATTTGACAAGGTGCTGTTAGAAAGGCTTTTAGAAATGGAGAGAATGATGAAGCAGCAGGATTTAGAAATGGACTATTCCCTGGAGGAGCTGGCTCCATTGTAATTCTCTCCCCATCCTTTACGAGTTGCTGCCCTAGAGTTGCAGGAGTGGAAGTGCATGGTTGGGAGGATTATGGTAGATGCTTTTCTCCTTCCCAGTCCTGCTGTTCATCCATAGTCCAGTCTCTGCAGTCTCACTATGCAATCAGGAATGGACAGGGCCTTTCTGCATGGCCAACATCCAGACAGGGACACACTGCTCAGGGAATCCCTCCTGCCTCTCTTCTTGTAGGATGGTGAGTCCACTCATTTCAATGAGACTGTGGATGATGTTCAGGTCTCGGATGACACTACTATCCAGACAATCCAGGACACAGCCCTCCCTGGCTACATTGTCCTTCAGAATGATAACACCATTATCCTTCAAGCCACTCTGGCACCGGATGAGAAACTCCAGTAGATCTTTATCTGTCAGATATCCTACAGATGAGAAGATGGAAAATAGATCACTATTAACCATTTAAACAGACTCCTTCTGCACGCATCAGAACGATGACTCAATCTGAGTCTCCATACCCTATTTATCGCAGGACAAGGTCTAATCCTGCCACATTCAATTATGGGCAAATCAACAAGATCGCTGGTTACAAACTCAAACCAGTATTTAGGATCCATGTTAGTAGTAGCAACAGATGTGGACAGAAGTTAACAGGAATAGCAAAAAAATACTGGGTGCTGAAGGGTTCTTTAATCTGGTGGTTAAAGTCATAATAAGAATCAGTGGCAGGAAGCTGGAGCCAAAGAAATTCATATTGGAAGTAAGTGACAACTGTTCAACAGTGTAAGTAATTACCCATTGGAAGCTACCAACAGAAGTGGTGTTTACCACCTCTTGAAGTCCTCAAATCAAATGTGGTTGAATTTCTCAAGACATGTTTTAATTGAACATAAACTACTGGCTCAGTACAGGGGTAAAAGAATGAATATAGCAGCTTGTGACACAGAGTAGGCCAAATTAGATAATCTAGAGTTCCTTCTCTCTTTTAACACTGCAAGTCTCTGTAACTTTGTGTAACATTATGTACCCATCAAAGGAGTTCTGGATCAAAGATCCAGTGAGGAATGCAAGACCTTCCAAACTACCAAATAAAGTCTTTATATTACCTCATACTGTTGCCATTTCTGCATATACCATATACATATAAAAACAGCACTTTTTTTTCCAATATGTTATTGAGATTGTATTTTATATCCTTCCTTCTCAAAGATCAATACTTCTGTTATTTTGAGATCAGGAATGCAGGGCTCAAAGAAGAGCATAATGAGAACTCTCACATGTGAAACATCTAAAATGAATTAACAAGGACAAGTGGTCAGAAACTGAATGAAAAACTTAAAAAAAAAATTAGTTTGTATTTTCTAGTCAAAATATTTAGTTTTCTAGATGGAAGATTTAAACTTTGATAAATGGAAGTTGTCATTTCAAAACCACATTTTGACATAGCATGTCAGATTTCTTTAACCATCCCCCCAAAAAAAAAAGAAAAAGAAAAAAGCTCCAAAACCTAAATCTGAATACCTTTCAAGTTGAAGGAAAATGATAATTCCTATATGAAATGTAAACCTGCTTTTTTATTTTTTCATAAAATAACATGGGCTCATATAGGTATGCATATATAAGGCAAATCAAGATTGTATTGGTAAGACTCATTGAAGCTTTTGAACACCAAATTTGGAACTTAGTTCTCTTAATTTAGCTTTTAGCCTAGTTTCCTAAGAAAATGAGATATTCATGGTGTTGCTCTCTGTCAGACAGTCCTGCCCTCACTCCACTAAAAAAACATTGAGCTTGTTGGCATATTTCAGCCAAATTCAAGACAGGCATAGAAGTTTGATTAATACTTAAGATCACTAAATATTTCATTGAAATTGATGGAGGAAGGAGATTCAGAACTGTGTCTGTGCTAAAGAAAAGGCTTATGTTCTCTGTGTTAGCAGCCACAGACAAGTCTTAGCTCGTTCAGTCTCATGTTGACTCAGATGTGCTCAAAGACGAGGCAGGAGATACATTTACTGCAATGACTGGCTATTCTATGATTCTACAATTCAAGAAAAGCAAAACTACTGTCCTGGTTTGAGTGAAAACAGAACTAATTCTGTTCAGTGATTTTACTTTTCAGTTCGGTACTTCTAACTAACAGAAGTTTCTGAAGTTAGCAGACTGTTTTCACAGACAGTGTCTGATGCGAGCAGTGATAACACCCCACATTTAGAGTTACTACTAAGGATTGATGCAGACCAAGGCCACTGCTGGTTCTTGTGTACTACATTGGGGGGTGCATGAAAGGCCGCACTGCAGGGAGGAGCGGACAGGGCAGGTGACCCCAAACTGACCAAGGAGGTATTCCAGCCCATATATATCATATTGGGTATAAAGCAGAGGGATCCGAGGGGCCTAGAGGGGTTTCCTACTCCTGGGCTCTTCTTCCCTTTTGGACTGCTTCCTCGGAGTTTCCAAGGAGGACTCTGTCGATTCTGCCTTCGATCCCGTGTTCCTGAATCCGGTAGCAGAATCCAACTCCTGAACACAGCTCCCATCTGCTGTGGGGCCCAGGCTGGGACCCCTGGTGCCTGTCCTACAACATCAGTGGTGACAGTGATGTAATTACCATCAGGGGGGTTGGGTTCGATACTGGTTTTGTATATATTTGTA